>JALPQI010001921.1:0-133028 GCA_025490895.1 Thaumatotibia leucotreta
TGATTTAACTGTATTTTTTAATAATAAATTGATAATTGTACGGAACCCTTCGCGTGCGAGTCCGACTCGCACTTGGCCGGTTTTTATGTATGAAAACAAAAAAAAATCTTTTTTATTGAATTCTCAAAAACAAAAAAATTCCACAATCTCTCTGCTTTGCCTAAAGGTTGACTGGTAGAGAATGCCTTATGGCATTAAGTCCGCCTTTTGTACGTCAAGTTTTTTTCTTTTGTGCAATAAAGGTTAAATAAATAAATAAATAAATTTTCCAAAAGCCTATATACCAGACAACTTCTATTAATGTCCCAAGTAACCTGTTTAATTTAACGCATATCGAAACGAACATCCTGTATAAATCAAATACGGGCGATAAATTAAACAAGGCACAGGATTGAATGTTGTAATAATTAGTTAAGAAGGTTTGTTTAAGTTTTACTAGCTAATCACTACTAGACAGAAGACGTGGCGATGTCTTTGCACAGCGTATCAACATTGCGATACAGCAAGGAAATGCCTTTAGCATCCTCGGTACAATGCCACAAGGACTAATCTTAGATATAGGTCAGGTTATTTAGGTTTAATGCATGTATATAAATTGTATAGATTTCTAAATAACGATATTAGGCCTTGTTGAACTCAAGACATAATTTCCTTTATTTAAGAGCCGAAATTACTCATAAAACATATCATGTACGCGAGAGTATCTCGCCGCGAGATAGTCTATCCGTCCTTCTTTTGTTAATATAGCTTGTGAAGGACGGGATATCATACTGCCAGACCAATTATGTGCTAAGCTTGCTGCGCGGGTTTTAAAAGAAACATTACTTCTTGGTATTGGCGGTAAGGGTTGAACCTACCATTAGATTGAAAGTCACAGGCATCAAGGCGTACTAGACAGTTCAGAGCAAAAACAAACTAAATTGAATAAAAGCCTGTAAAGAAGCGCAGTAGCAACCCTAACCGGGTAACAACCAGTTCTGCACGGATCCCACCCAGGTCATAAAGAATGCAAAAAGTGGTCGGCGTCTAGTGGAATTATCTCGAATGAAGACATTATCCTGCGCGCGCGCTGCCTTGGGGATCCGTGGGGAAGTTTCCTTTTTAATGAGGGATTTTGATATATTTTCCGTTACAATGAGGCGGTGAGATGGCAGCCCTGTGGCGTAAGGTCGAACGAATTATCAAAGAATATAAAACTTTTAATTTAAGAATATTGATTTCTAAAATGAATAAAAAAATCTGTTACAAGTAAATTGCCATGAAAATTCTAGTAATTTTCTTTAACACATTAGTGACTTTACGCGCCTGTTTTAGAGCTCAATCTTCAGTTTAACGACCGTTTTGTAGTCTTAATCCAAAAATCAAATAAACCAAATAAATCAAATAATATAATGTTAAAATCAATAAACTTCCAAAAACAATAAAATTTCGATATTTTTTGTTACGTCTACGGAGCGCCGCCTGGTGGCAGAAAAAATATCGAAAACTCATTATTTGTAATATTTTTTATTAAATAAGTGGCAAATTTTGGTATTGCTATTGACGTATGGTAAGCAACCATGTGATACGCCTACAATCACAAATATGCCAAATTACAAACATAAGTAAAAGTAAAAGCTGCAAAATCACAGATAGATATTGATGGTCCACACAACGCTGCTAGTGCTAGTAAGTCGCCAGTAGCAGCATTGAACACACTGAACCAAAACACGCGGGAACCATGTCAAAGTACGCTATGAAGCTCTTTGCTAGAAATCTCTTACTAGTTGTCACTGTGACATGGTTTTAGATAGGTTTCAATTGGTTGAGTGTGATGATGGTGTTATCTTAAAATACGTCACGCTCCCCATTTAGTAGTACAACGTGAAGGTAGTTTCAACTTCAAGTAAAGATCTTCAAGAACAAACACTCATAACATCCAATGGCTTCAAATGGATGCTTCACCACGCTTACATTTGTAAATCACACGATTTCACGTGGACGAGACTCCGTGCCCCTCATTATGATTAAAATTCCTATTTTAAATTCAATAGCTTCATGTACATTTCGGCTATCACGAAATTTATGAATACGTTCGGTTGAGAGGATTTTCGTACTGGGTGAATATCTGAGCGTTTCAACCGCCTAATTTTGGTGGCATAATTTTTGCTGAAGCTTCTAAACGTCTCAATGTTATACTTCGTCATTTGTATAAGGTTCCGTGCCTCCTTCAAATGACAAAGTAGTACATTGTAACGAATAGAAACTTCGCCAAAAATTAGGCGGTTGAAACGCTCAGATATTCACCCGGCTATGGAGCTGAAATCCAGTGGATTCTAATAGATGTTCGACCTCAGCAGACTAATTCGTTTGACGTTTTTTTTAATAGCCTCTAAGAGTTTGTCGTTAAAATAGGAGTGATAACCGTGAAAGTTTAATTCAACATAAAAACTGCATACGAAAAATACGCGGAACCCACTAAAAATCCATCACTTGGGCATGAGCTCGCCCGCACTGAGAGGGCAAAGTTGAATGACGGTCATGATCGAGTTGTGGGCGAAATGGAGCGTGCAACCACTCGATCCCACGGCTTGCAACAAATAGTATTGCTTTTACTACTCGACATTGGCCCGCTATGGTCAACGTTTTGTTTCATACTAGTGATAGGAACTGGTGCAAAGCTTTAACAAAAATTGTCACACGCCATAAAATATCTATATTATCATAGCCCTTGGATGTTTCAGAATTTGATGTACAGTTAAATAGGCGTAGTGGCCTTCTCATCATCATCATTATCATCAGCCCACTGCTGGACGTAGGCCTCTCCTATTAACTACGCGTATTGACGCATTAGGAGATAAATGCCCATAATCGCCACGCTGGGCAAGCGGAATGGCGATCGCAGTAATGTGTCCACTATGATGACGCTGTTGCCCATCATCAATCTTTTATCAAATAATGGTCAGTGACACTTCAATCTTTTAGTCGACTCTTACGACACCCGCAGGAGGAGTTGAGGTGGTGACAAATGCATTCGTACTGCCGTCACCACACGGCCAGTGGCCTTCTAATGTGTATTTTTTTTAATGTTGTATCCATACTATCTCTGTTTATCACGCTCATGAATGTTCTCATGCTTTTAGGTATTTTGTCAGTTAAAAGCGCAAATGCTTTAAAATAGGTTCACGATTCTCGGAGACATCGAGTAAAATCCATACTAAAAAGTGTCTTCTTTCTTGAAGTCGGTTATTAATGACAACGAGCTACGTCCCTCAAGGTCATATTCTGTATTCACGGCCTATCTCGAACATAACAAGAATTATTATAGTCTATTCTCGGGCAGCCGATCACTATAAAATACCCACCGTCATGTATAATGAAGGTTTTATTATCATAAATCAACACAAATTGGACTCGAACCCGCAATCAAAACGCCAAAGCTGGAGGAAACTGGCGTAATTGGTCAGTCAGATATTAATCTAACTGGGTCTTGAGGTTTGTTCTTAAAGGACTATTAAGAAGTTTGCAGTAATTAATTAATACAATTACCCTTTTTGATCAGACCCCTATACTAAATCATTCATTTTGTTGCATTAACCACGATTAAGAGAACACTAATAAAGTCTGAAGGTTTTGAGTAGTTTGATTTTATTATTGCTGTGTGCCGGCGGCACTTAGAATTGCATTTGTGATCACCCCAACTCTTCCGCCTGGTGTCGTTAGAGCCGATTAAGGGACTGAAGTGTCACTGACATTTTTTTAATAGAAGATTGATGATAGGCAGCAGCGTCATCATAGTGGAGACATTACTGCGATCGTCCATTCGCTTGCCCGGCGTGGCGATTATTGGCATTTACCTCCTAATGCGTCTATACGCATAGTTCATAGAAGAGGCCCCAGTAGCAGTGGACTAAGATGATGACGAAACTTTATAATTAGGAGCACATTTTACGGGTAAAAATAACAGTGATAACAATTGCCCCCATTGGGGGCCAGTGAGGATATACAATATTTTGTTAATTATACAGCGTCAATGACTAATTGACTAAGTTAATCAGAATTCTGAAAAAAGTGAAGTGTAACTAGTGAATGCAAATACAGTTGTAAGCAGTTTTCTATGTCATTAGTGGTTCCTTACTACGACGCCTCCTAATTTAATTTTCCAATATGATTTTGATGTTATCAATAATCAAGACCTAGAGCAAAACATTTCCGGCCAGTAAAACCCTCACACTACTATTTACATTTAATTACTTTTTCACGTTATTTGCGACATAAAAGTCTACGTTGACATAATTACATTGGTTCTTAAAATTTTTCGAGAACATTTCATCTGATCCGTTTAATACAACACCAGTTCACAAAATGTCGCATATTCGTCTCTAAATTGGCATGAATAACGAAGGAAAAATGGAATAAAGAATTGACCGCATTCTCTATTCATAGCGGAATAATAAATGACACAAAAACTCAACAATTTCCCACCTCAATTTCTCTGGAGTGTTTCTGAAAATGATGACGTGGCAATTTCTTTGCAGATCATATATCTCTTTACTGGAAATCAGCATTTTTATACCTTGTGCTTTATTCGGGGGTAACCGGCGAAAAGTACCTATGTCGAGCCGGTATACCTTCTGGTCGCATAATCTGTTTCAGGCTATTCTATTTTGGCATACTTTTCTTCGCATAATTTGTATTAGCATAAATGTACTGTCGCATAGTAATTATTTTGGCATACTACTTTGTTCGCATATTAAAGTTTTGTAATAATTTAACTTGGACTAATTTATATTTGCCTAATGTATACTACGCATATTACTGTTTGGACTAATGGTTATTAGCCGTATATATTTCGTAAGCCATAATTTTAGTTCCCTACTTGAATAAAACACTTTTCTTTGTTTAACATCAATTTTAAATCAATTAACATGCATTTTACATATTTTAGAATGTTCTTTTATTCTGTTGCGGGTCTCTTGAATCTAAACTAATAAAATGCGTTACTATCTAATATCAAAGTATAGATAAATTAGGTTAGGTTAGGTTACTGTGTTGTCCAGGCGCGAAGCGCCTAAACTACGCAGAATAGGGGGTCTGCGTCGCAGACCCCCGTCGACCTCACTATTGTTCCCATATATAGATTATACACACTTGATTTGCCATGTTGAAACAATCGGTTTTCCTTAATTGCTTACATTTTTATATTATTCACCGTCACTTTTATTCATAAAACTAAATGTGAATCTACCGTCATTCTCCGTATACAGTAGAACGCCTGGATGCTTAGACAAGTTGCCAATCGCTAACGCTTAATCGTCAATCGTAAACGATAGGCAGCTAACTGTAATAGCATGTCAATCATGCCAGTTGGTAGTCTAATTTTAGGATTAACTATTTGTATGCATCGTGAAATGATGCGTAATAATTATTATGCAATTTTGTATTTATACTGTGTGATATTAGTTATTATGACGGGTATGCCTTTAGTGTGTATGCTTTTAAATATTATGCGTAAAAAAATATGCATAAATATGATTCGTCTTGTCAATATTTCGGCTAGAAGACATTATGCGTAACTTTATTATTACATTCGTTAGTATGCATCCCAATAGTGAACCGTCGAGCCATGCCCAGTGTAGGGTTACCTATTTGTTCAAAAATGGCTGAGTCGATTATGTTCGAAATAGTATTTTAAAGTAGATACTTAAATCAGTCCATAAGCCTACTGATTTCTTCATAGTTTTGGACCTACGGATCAAAAGTTAGAGAAGGGAGGGAGGCACAATTATTTATAATTCTGGAGCGGTTTTCTTCTAAAATATTTACTTTAGAAAAAACTTCCTTTTGGAACCCTTATTATTTTATTACATATTGCTACATTGTACCTACATCGCTTAGCTTTGGTAGGTATACAAATTAGTGGAATGGTTTGTTTATTCGAAACTAAATGCAGGTCTTATGATGTCTACGATATGAAAATAAGCCTAATGTTACGTTACTATACATAATGCATTCACACAGATTTCATCTACAATTATATAAGTATGTTCCCTTATGGAAATGACTCCAATTATTTATATTGAATACGAGTGCTTTTATTCATCAAGAAGTGAGTGTTGCAGATACGAGCCTCCAATTGTAAACCTATATTTGTAATTGGGCATTTCTCCGGGCGTTTCAATCGCCGTCACTCCGGTGGCAGCCATATCACACGAATCCCGTGAGAGATGCAAGAACTTTTGGATATTTTCGTAGACGTAGTTGACAACTACCAAGACATCCAAAAAATGTGATACCCACGGAAATCGGATTATAATGTTGCCATCGAAGTCACGGCGGTTGAAATGCTCGGATTGCTCGGAGAAATGCCGTTTACTACTTCTATCTACGAGATAATGATTAATATAAGTTAGTTTTTAATTGTCTTTTTACTAGTCACACATTAACAGTATAAACACCAATAAAAAGAGCATTAGACGCTTTCACGTACTCAGATTAGAGGTAAAATTTGTGTGGTCTTGTACAGATTTTTTGCTCAGTACTGGCGTGGTGGCCTCCATGGTCGCAAAAACATGACAATGCCCTATTACTTGGGGTCGTTAAGTGGAAACAAAGCGGCGCCGGCCTTAGCACCTATCTGATGTAGGATAAAATGTAGATCTAAATGACTGGATGAGAACATTTTATCTGACAAAAACTGGCATCCGTGGTTTTTTTTTGTGTGATGAAGGTAGATAAGTGAGCTCTGAGCCCACCTGATTGAAAGCACGAACTGAGGCCCATAGACATAGTCACCAAAAAATCGCCTATGTGCTGGCTACCCTGAGGACTTATATGGATGACGTTACTAGGTATGCGTGCTGTTGCAGTAATAAATTAATATTTTGTAGCTTAATACTGTTACAGAGGGATTAGGTAGAGTTTTCCACAAGGCGTCACGTTTAAGAGTAAGCTAGGTGAAAACATTTGATTCGAATCCCGTGACAACCAGAGTCTTTCGCAGTTGATTTTTTCTATGGTAAGCACATCTGTTACGACATTGTGGGAAACATTTGATGTATAGACCCTTTTTAACAGACTTCAAAAAAAGGGGGAAGTTCTCAATTCGACTGTGTGCTTTTTTTAATGTCTAACTTCCGACTGGGTGAAACGATTTTGAAATAAATTATTCTTATTCTTATACTCTCTGCAACTTTTATTGCAACTAAGGTGTGTGAAAGATTCGTCTGATATATGTGTTACAGGTTTTTATTTTTACTTTTTGCGGGTACGGATTACTCTTTCGAGTCAAAACAGACCCTCAGTATGAAACAGAAAGTCCTTATAAATTCCTTTTATACCAACATACTTTATTACTAAAAATAATGTATACAAGTAAGTGGACGAGAACACATTTTATGCATTTTATCTACTTATAAACAAATACGACTAGAAGATTACACACCAAGGCGCATCGCATGACACCAATTCAAATAGTAGCTAATAACTTATTCACCAATACAACTTGTACATTAATTATTTACATCAACTTAAAACAGTTAAAAAGCGTCCTTTTCTGTAAGACCTGGTTTAATTATTCAACAGGATTGAAAGGAATTGAATTGTGTTCACAAAGTCATGAAAGTGTGCGAGAGCTTTTAATGTTAGATAACTCGAGAAAAAGACAGAATGTGAGTCTAAATCATAGTGATTTGAGATTGTATTATGTATTTATTGAAACATGGTCGCTTAAAATGGGCCTCATGAGAATGCTCAAGGTCAACCAGAGAGGTGTACGCGCAACATGTTTTGCTTAGATCTCCATTATCAACCATATTGAGGAGCATTGCATGGGCTGTCCCGTACAAACGCATGTATATTTCGAAAATTTGAGTTCTCTTTCGAGTTATGTATTAGTTATTATATACAGGCTGTTCGTGAGTATACCGATAGAGTTTACCAATGCATTTTTAACAAAAGAAGTAAAAAAAATGTAACACGTGTCATTTACTATTCTTTTTTGTGATATTTTGATTTTTTTTACATGACCAGTAATAACTAAATTTTTTTTTCAAAGTTTTTAATTCTTTTCATCAATCAGCCTTTGTGTCTAGCATTTGTGGACTATGAGAAAGCCTTTGACTCGATTGAGATCTGGTCTGTTCTGGAGTCCTTGCAGCAATGTTTTACAAATAAAATAAAAAAATAAAAATAAAAAATGTCCAGTATATTGGCGATACATTCAAGCGATAAGATGTTACGAGGCCACCACCATGTCCATCCAAGTACAGAATCAGCAAACAAATCCTATACAATTGATTGCATAGAGGCGTGACACAAGGGGACGTTATCTCCCCGAGTTCTCAAATGCAATGAAGGACATGTTTAAGACGCTGATCTGGAAAGGACGTTGCATCAACATTAATGGCAAGTACGAGAGGTAGTATGTATACCTCGTGCAAACATTGCAGATGGGTAGGAACAACTTCGAGGATGAGGTGAATAGAAGAATTAAGCTAGGTTGGGCAGCATTTGGGAAGCTACGTCGAGTATTCATATCATCGATCCCAATTCCAAAAGTTTTCAATCAGTGCGTCTCACCCATCATGACGTACGGAGCCGAAACGTGGACACTGACGGTACGGCTGGTCCACAAGTTCAAGGTCACTCAGCGCGCTTTGGAAAGGGCTCTATGCTCGGGTCTCTCTGCAAGATCGAATCAGAAATGAGGTTATTCAGCAGAGAACCAAAGTGATCGATATAGCGTGGAGCGACGATTTGGCAGGATTGAAGACGGTTGCGTGAAATTAGGGAGGCCTATGTCCAGCAGTGGACTGCGATATGCTGATGATTATGTATTATTAAGTGTGAATATTTAACGTTAGTTAAAAAGCATTTGAGTCAATCCGACGGACAATTTGAGTTTTGCTATGGAAAATTTCGTTTTTTGCTATTAACTCTATGAACAACTGTTTTCAAGGCCACGCCGCCGTTCAATTTTGACCGGCGCGCCGCCGCCGGCTATTTGGCCATCGGCGCTCATATCTACTGCTGCGTAACATTAAGCGTGCGTTCCGCGTCCACTCAAAATGGCTGACTGACTCCCCGGGAGGCTAGTGGTGCCGGGCTGCCACCTACTCGGCGTATAGACGTCCCGCACTCTACTCCAATTTGCTTTATATTAAATAAATTTTATTACTGATGATGCGTAATCTACTTAAGTACCTACGCGAAGTGTGAGAAATATAATCTAGGATACTTCTATTGACGTGTTGCAATGTACGCACACAAAACAGATAAAAAAATGAAGAATTATTGTCACGCCGATTTCACGCCGGTGAAAACATCGGCGGCGGCGGCGTGGCTAAAATGACCGGCGGCGGACGCCACGCCGATCGGCGCACACCTCTAATGTGTACGTACGTGCCGCGCGCGCAACGCGAGCAACAAAACATGTCGCGCGTTGTGACCTTGACTAAATACACGTGAGTTTTACGGTCCGGCCACGACATTGGTCTAACTCTTGGTCACTCTCGATCCAACTTATGGATTCGCTCGCCGCTGATCGCCTTATGCCGTGGCCACGACATTGGTCTAAGGCGACCAGCGGCGAGCGAATCCATGAGTTGGAGCGGGATGCCGATATGGGTACGAGAGGGAGCACCATACGTTTTCCGCTAAGCCGGTCGCCTTAGACCGATGTCGTGGCCGCGGCGTAACCGTTTAATTATATAGGGTGGTCATGAGAGTATACCTATAGACTTTACCAATGTATGTTTAATGGCAAAAGATGGAAAAAATTATATGTGACATAATTATGTTATTTTCGGACAAAAACAAAACATGTCCTTATCTCTGAAACTAAGCCGAAACTAGAAAAGTTCATACGACATTATAATTTTAAAATGTGATCAGGAATACACTCTTCAAGTTTGTCGGCCTACTCATTTCCATCCTGTATTTATAGGCTGTGTGGTTACGGCAGTAAGAATACATTTGTCACCACCCCAACTCCTCCTGCGGGTGTCGTAAGAGTCACCTAAGAGATTGAAGTGTCACTGACCATTTTTTGATAACGAATGATGATGGGCAGCAGCGTCATCATAGTGGACACATTGCTGCGATCGCCAATCCGAGGCGATTTTGGGCATTTGCCTCCTAATGCGTCTATACCTACGCATAGTTAATAACCTACGTCCAGCAGTGGACTATCATAGGCTAATGATGTGATGATGATGTGATTTATAGGGTGACAGTGACAAGTCTCATCCAGTAATTCCTCGACACAAAATCGTGACGGGTAACCCTAATGGCGGCCGTCGGACGCCCTGTAAATATACTCGTTAGCATTTATTCACATAATGACTTTATTATGAGCGTTTAATGGGTTAACGTTGCCGGCCTGTCAAATTATCTAGCTTTTGTTTTATAGGCCGTGTTTTGAATTGGAATGGGCTTTTTTTATAGGTACGGATGAGTGTCCGACGTAATTAACATCTCTTTTGTTCCTGTTCTGCCAAAATCATATAAACAAATCTTTATGACACTTTCGATACGCACCCAGTAAAAAAACGTATCTGACAACCTGACCATCAACCCGAGACAGTATTAGCTGAACGGTGATACTGATATTTTTTTAGTAACAGACAGTGGGTAGCTTTAGGTGCCGTAATAAAATAAACTTTTAGATCTCAGGTCGCATTTTGTCTATGTAGGTATGTAACATTTGCAGTCAAGGGTCAAAATATAGTCTGTGTAGATGTTCCAGCCTGCTTAGGCAAGTTGCTAATCGCAAACGCTTGGTAGCGTATCGTAGTTTTCCCTTTCTGTCTCTTCCATATTAGTGCGACAAAGACATTTAGCTGCATTTCGTTTACGATTGACGATTAAGCGTTAGCGATTGGCAACTTGTCTAAGCACCCTGGACCATCTACTTTGTGCATCCAAGAGTGCCGTTTCTGCACAAAAATTGTAAGCTATGTTTTCTGAATGGTAAAATTATGTTGATAATTCCCGTGTATGGAAGCTAGAGAATATACACGCTAATTGCATTGTAAAGGTACGTTTAAAGCAAAAGAGCATTCGCTGTTCTAACGCCCGTTCTACGAAATCAACCAATCACGTTTTGTGTACCGATCGAATTTCGTAGAGTGGGAGGTTAGAAAAGCGAATGCTCTTTTAGTTTGAACGCACCTTTAATAATACAGCGATACTCATGCAGGTAATGTCAACTATCACCTGTTTTACTGTCACTTGAAATCGAAGGATGTTGTATACTGTTCGTCAATAGAAAACAAAAAAAGTGTACTATGAAAACGGATAAACTCGCGTATATTAACTAATTTTAACTTCATTCCGACGTTTCGAACACTTTACAGGGTTCGTGGTCTGCGGATGACTGACAATGGAGGAAATTTAATAGATCTACCTCCATCAAAATAAGAAAGATAAGTACAAAACTATCCACCAAAGAAAAATTACTAAACCACAGACAATACATTTTAAGGGTGGATGTACATACAAAATTTGCAAATTAAGCTAGTTATTCATTACAAATATTTTCAGAATGAAGACAAGAGACAAAATAAATAATCTACGCCGGTTCTATCCCTACGCCACTGCCTGAGAAGTATTTCCTTCCTTTGTATGATTGTATTGTTAGGAAGGTATCCCAAAATTGGGACCGGCAAGAAACTCAGCGGGACAACTCTTTTCAAAAAACATTTGTAGTACATCTTAAGATCATCATGCATTAAACCGAAACATACAATTTTGATTAATAAGGAAATTTAAAATAATTTTGAAAAAATGTTGCCAGTACTAAAAAGGGGGAGTAATGGTCACCACCGCCAAATACATCAGCCTCACGGTTTATGTCTAGACTGTTCCTTTATCAGATGAACAACTGGATCCCAAGCTGGTGGTAGAGAAAAGCTTCTTTCCATTCTATTAAAGTTTGGATATTTCATTATCTCAATAGCCTCACGCGACATTCTAGGAATGTTTCTCTTCTCCTTAACGAGAACCAAAGGCTTGTCAAACTTAATAGAATGATTCGGTCCATCACTGACATGCTCCCAAACCGCAGACTGTTGTCGACGGTGCTTGACATCGGCTACCTAAAACCTTGAATTATTTTATTTCATAAGCAGAATCACGAACTTTTAGAACACCATCTTGGTTTTATCACCAATTTTAAACCTTGTGTTCACATATATTTTTAGTTAATCTACTAAATTTTTACTACTTACGAACTATTAGGCTGGCCGAATGATTATTTTTGACATGTCAGAATAAACGAATAGATCTAAAATGGACAATTTATGTAACATATATTTATTTATCTACATAATATATGTCATGAGTAGGTAGGTATATATGTACAGTCAAGTGCAAAAATATGTATTGAAAGAATCTTCTCAAAAATATGTTAAGACGTTCTTATTAAACAGAATTAAAGTGCACTGGGACATATTTTTGAGTATTTTTACATACACTATTCTGCCTTTGTCTGTACAGAATTTGCTTGTATCTTTATAGGAAATATCTTTTTAAGCGTCCTCATAATAAGCTAGAAAATAGGACCGTTTACTAAAAGCTCACATTTTGCGTTTAAATTTTCCTTTTGCAGATAAAGTAAAAATCTCATTTAAGATCGGAAACACTATAAGTTGGATAATGGCGTCATATCGCCTCATCTTGCAGCCGGTTATAAAAGTAATAATAGGCTTCGTCAGGTGGGTCAATCCTTCTCAAACTGTTCACGTGCTATCGACAAAATTGGATCCTGGTCCACAATAGGAGCTTGTCATAATAACATTGAAAGTGAAATTGCAGCATCTGTCGTACAATTTGACTTTTTGTTATTATGGCAAGCTCCTATGATGGGTCAGGATTTAATTTTGCCGATAGTACCTTCGCAGAGTTAGATACGGAGAAATGTCACGTTTGAGGAAACGACTTTTGAAGTTGATACTCCGACTTGTAACGGTTGCTCTAGAAAAAAACACCACAACATTGCATTGATATGAAATGTTGTACAAAGAAGTCACCATAATAAAAAGTCCATTGCGACACAAATGCCTAAAAATGAAGTTCGAAACGAGTGGTGATAAATCAAAACTCTCCGAAGTTCCGACATGTAAAAATTAAACCACTTCCTCGCAATAGCGGGTAAAGAAAACACCATAATGTATGTACTGAAAAAGAAATTTTAAATCATCGGTTTTGAAAACATGCTTTGAAAATTATAGTCCTTTGTATTTGCCATGCTTATAGCGTGTTTCATAACAATATTGAAGTAATCAGATTCATTAGATATTTCTTGAAAATACTTACGCAGTTGTTTATAAGATGCACAAACACTACATAGTCGTATTACCTGGCAAAGTATAGTGATAATATAAATATACGGAAACTTTTGCCTCGAAAATAAAAAAAGAACTTCTAAAACAAAGCATTCAGACAATGACTAATTTGACCAAATGCTTACACTTTGAGAAACTTTGGTTTAGTGTCTAGTCTTTGGATCAGAAAGATTACTTGTTTATATATAACTTTTTTACTTCGCAAATGCAATATCAAAATACTGTATAATTATCAAAATGCGAAGATGATAAAGTTATTAAATACCTGGGTCGTGGAACAGGAGTGAACCGGGTACAGTCAAGTGCAAAAATATGTATCGAAAGAATCCTCTTATAAATGTGTTACGACATCCTTATTGCACAAAATTAAAATGTACATGGACATATTTTTGATACTGAGGTCCATCATTTCGTGTATTTTTTTTTTCAATAGAGTTTATCGTCTTATAAATAAGGGGCCTGTCACAAACGTCAAATTTTCGAAGTTATATCTCACAAATCACAGTAGCTCTACTATGAGCTACCGCTACGTTATTAAGGCACTGGTCTCACCGCGAGCTACTAAGCTATGAACTATCGGCTATAAACACGAACAAAAGATACGCACGCCCGTGTAAACAACGAGACACGGCGATACTCGCCCGGCGGTGATAGCTGATAGCCGGGCGAGTATCGCCGTGTCTCTTTTATTTACACCGAAGAGCGTATATTTTGTTCCTGTTTATAGCCAATAGTTCATAGCTTAGTAGCTCGTGATGAGATCAGTGCCTAACGCGCGTTTACTTTCTATCCATCCCGCTCGTGCTTGCATATTTTTTTTATGTGACGAAGGTAGACAACTGAGCTCTGAGCCCACCTGATGGAAAGCAGGAACTGAGACCCATGGACATAGTGATAAAAAAATCGCCTATGCGCTGCCTACCATGAGGACTTAGATGGATTTCCTCTATCTATGCCAGTAATTATTAGTAATATTACCCCCAAACCGAAACACACTTATCCTTAACCATATCCATCATCCTTTCATCACTACTCCTCTTTCCGCTCCATCACGAAGTTGAACGCAAAGCGTACACTACTAGCGCGGCCCGTTCAGCGAACTGTCCATATCCCAAGGGGGGATGGTTTTAGTCCGTAGGCGAGTGGGGATGGCATTCCATCTTCGGGCGGTCTGCCATTGTCAGTCGAGTCGGGCATACCACCAGGACCGGCCTGGTGGTATCCAATGAGGATTTCCTTCTCCCCGATAAAAAAAAACAGTGCTATTTAGCGTCACGGTAACGGGTTAGACGGTGGTAGCTATCCGGGCGCGGGCGGACCCTGTATGAGGTCCTACCATAAGCGTAGCGCGTGAGCCGATAAGAAAGTAAACGCGCGTTAAATAACGCTGCGCAAGCTCATAGTATGGCCACAGTTCTGTATTAGAAACTATAGTGAATATTGTCCATACAAAAATTACTTGTCATGATTATGATTGCCGATTATTAATTATTAAATTTGTGAATTTCTTCATCTGCACTGCTTCAATATTTATAATCATTGTTTTTTTTTTGTTTTGACATTAAATTTAATATCACATGAGAAAAAATATGTTTCCTAACTAGTGCGGAAAAGTAAACTTTGCGCACGCTTCACGTGCATATATTTCTCTTTTTAAGGCACTCGTTATGAAAAAAGTCGTTCGATACACGTGTAAAAACTTATTTTTAATTCGGGTGATTGTCGCCCTCGTTTCACTCGGGTCCCAACTTTCATCTTCGTCGAAAAAATGTTTTTTTTACTTGTATCGAAATGTACTATTAAACTTCTTTAATTTTAAATTTGATTATGTACCTCCTTGACTATATGATGTAAGACCATAATACACAAAGGAACATGAAAGTAATGGAATAAATGAAAGTAATGGAATAAATGAGTAACCAACGTTATCGAAAATAGTTATTTATGATACAAGTATAGAAAGTAGGCTTTTTTTCAGGACAAGTGTCGGTGACTCGGTAGGTATACCGAAACGAGTTAGATAAAAGCCTACATTTCAACATGACTGTGTATCATGCAACATTTTTATTACAATACATTATGCGTGAAAAACTAAACTATCTCGGCAATTACCAACTAGGCCGCGCGGAAAAATACTATGAAAATTCATTCCCGCACACGTGCGGAAAATATCACTTTCTGAGCATAAGTTTACACTTAAAAAGAGCACTTTCTGAGTATATGCATTGTAGCATTGTAAAGGTATATTTGTTCTTCAAACTCATAGTAAAGTTATAAGACGACTAATGTAAAGGTTAGTGTACAATGTCGGCATTGCTGGATTTATCTCAGAAAAGTAGTAATGTATATTCATTAACTGATTTTAAGTCCACCATATTTACAAACCTTACAAAAACCTGACCAAGTGTGAGTCGGAATCGTGCACGAAAGGTTCCGCACCATTATCTTATCAATGTATCATTAAAAAATCACGTTTTTTGTATGGGAGCCTCCTTAAATATCATTTTGTTCTACTCTTTGGTATTTGTTGTTACCTATAGCGGCAACAGAAATACAGCATCTGTGAAAATTTCAACTGCATATCACGGTTCACGAGATACCTGGTGACAGACGGACACAGATAGATAGCGGAACCTTAGTAATAGGGTTCCGTTTTACCCTTTTGGTGAGAACCCTAAATAGGGTTCTGAATGTTTGAATTTTTGTACCCTATCCTGTAGTGGTTAAAGTTCATTTCAAATACGAAGGCCTGATTCCACTTGACAACGTCATTAGGCGTCAACAATAGGATCAGTGATAACAAAGGGTACCTGGCAATATCCTTTTGTGGCATGATATTTTTTGCATACATCGGTGTAAGACACGTGCCAATTTGTAGTGGACCAATTAAATGACAAATGTTTCGAGTGGCATCGGACCTTCGTATTTGAAATGGACTATACCTATGTCACGATTTTGTTTATTATCGTATTTTATAGGTATCCATTTAAATTCTCTGATTATATGCCTAATCAAAACAATGATTAAAAGCTAAGTACATCAGTGTGAAAATTAGTGTACAAACACCTTTACAGAAGTCTTAAGTTAAGAGGCAGTTATCACGTCAGCGCAGAGTCTTGTAAGCCTCGAGTCTGTTCAACACAATTTCGTTAAGGAAAGGCTTCTGCTTAAGTAAATAGTCTAGTATGTGGCGGATTAGTACATTGTTCTGGCGAATATTCACTGTAATTGTAAATGGGATTGCTGTGTTTACTTATTGGATTAGAAGAGTCATTTTCCACAGCAAAACAAGACATTATCGTAATGTATCGTTATGTGTGGTATGTAACCTTATACAATCTAAGTAGATGTAAATATTTTATATTAAATGTTTATTTCATTTGAAAGGTCCACGGAAAAAACATGTCCAGTGCTTTAAAAAATCAGGGCAAATTCACACATAATTCTGTTAAAAGTCGTTTTTCCCTCTGTAATTTGAATTGACTAGACATGTTCTTTTCGTGGACCCTTCATTTGGTGACTGCTTTCTTCTTCTACAACACAATTATCGATGTCAATAGAATAGTACATTACGACACAAGTGCGAAAAACATGAAATTCGAAACGAGTGGCGATGTTCGAATCGACACGAGTTACGAATTTCGTTTTTGCACGTGTCTCGTACGACATTTTATAATACAGATGGCCCTCCGAAGTTTTGGACCCGACGTAAACTGACACACTTCTCGCACTAGATAGAGCCTTTTACGTCAGGTCCAACATTTCGGAGGGCCATCAGCACTAAAAAACGTCGTACGAGACACGTGCAAAAACTCGTGTCGAAAACATCGCCACTCGTTTCGAATTTCATGTTTTTCGCACTTGTGTCGTAATGTACTATTACTACTCTTTCATTGACTAGATTACGATAGTGTTTTGTTTTGCGGTGACAAATGCAGGCGCTGGTTATTAACTGAACCATATTAACGTTACTTTATGAAATATTCTCACTAATATTAACTATTTGGAATTTGTTGTCATTATTCTCATTAAACAGAGGCCCCACCGCTAACTGCTAACCACGATTGATGTGTTACCTCTATCGCACGTGTGAATTAGTACGTAAGTGTGACAGAGAGGCAACACGTCGATTGTTGTTTGTGGCAGGCCATCGACTTAGTCCCAATGGAAAGCTCAATTGAGGCTTTTAATTTTACTATTGAGCTAAAAAATAACGTCGCCAATTTATATTTACTTTGCAGTATTTGTAAATTTATGAAATGGTAGCCATGTAAATATTATAAAAATGTTTCATTAAGATGTAGCCGGTAAAAAGCATATTTTTATATTTTCCAGTTTAGCATCAACAAAAATAAACACATTTCCCATTAAAACTTATTTTCGTACAAAGCGAACCAGCCACGCGTATAAACCAATAACGATACGATAAATAATAGCAGACAAAAAATAATACACGACCGTTTTCACTGAACTTAAAACGATTTGCCTTCAACATGGTTGCGATAATTTCGGTAGAAATGTACGGAATAATCCGAGCGTAACATTGTTGATAGCAACCACGAGGTAAGTATACTCTGATCACCAAATATCCTGCCACGAACATCGAAGTTAGTAAATTCCGATAATCTGTCTCTGTCACCCCAATTACGCATGCCTTAGAGTGACTGACATAGACGCTCGAAATTTTCGATTTTCAAAGTTTGCGGTAGGCCTAAAGACGCTGCTTTACTTATGGTGGGTTTATAAAGAACACGAGGTCATCTTAACACACATAAGTGCAATTTTTCTTAAGAATTGTAGAAGTTTACGTATAAAATGCATTTGAACGTGTTTGTAATTGTAAGGAAAGGTATGTGACAATAATAAATAAATGCAACAGGAACCTATTATTTTTATTTTTATTAGTTTCATTTGATTTTGTTATTCTTGTTTGTATGTGTATATGTATATAGTATATTTAATTTTTCTAGTAGGTATATTAATT
Organism: Thaumatotibia leucotreta; assembly: GCA_025490895.1. Taxonomy (NCBI): domain Eukaryota; kingdom Metazoa; phylum Arthropoda; class Insecta; order Lepidoptera; family Tortricidae; genus Thaumatotibia; species Thaumatotibia leucotreta. The sequence goes on from JALPQI010001921.1 coordinate 18,310, forward strand.
CTTCAACGTCACCTTCATTTAGAAGCTTTAACCAATCCTTAATGATATTTTTGCATATATCTGTTTGCAAGGGATAAATAGAGAGTTTGGCATCGATACTATTATACAGATTAGTGGCTTGTGTGGCATATTTTCTCTTTTCGAATTTTGACTTCATTACAGGTATAGAAGCTACATTTTCTTTTCTTCAGCGTGAAGTGTTTGTGAGTATAAAACAGAGCGATTTGTGTAACTTTAATACCGCGCACATAATGTACAGTTTCTTTATGGTTGAAGGTTAAATGTTTAATTTAGTTAAACTGTGGGAAATCTAAATAGTTTTGAGTGTACATACCACGCAAACATCTTTAAATAGTCTTCGCTCGACTTTAATGAATTTTGTCTTGTTAGTTGTTATGATTTATATCACGGTATTGGTAGGTTACTTACTCGTAAAAAAACATGCTTATCTATTGAACAAATAAACATGTTCATTAAAAAGCGTTACCCTAATGTCTATAGCAACTCCCCACACCGAGCAATGTTTGGTCGATAAGTACTTTGCCACGTGAATACACGGGGCTTTGAAGTGAGAAAAACATTTAGTTCGTCCAAAACTTTGCTCGATAAACACGACTTTGGCAAGATTTTGTGCGGCATTCAGGAGTTTTATAAGCTTGTTTATAAAACAAGCGTTCAAAGTGTGCTTTGGCGCACAGCGCGAAACATTGAATAATTTTATTTATCTGCTTAAATTAAGTGAACTGATGCGAATTTTGTGTACAATTTTGACGATGAGTGCTGTGTTTATTGATGAGTTTATTTAGAAGCTTAGTGATAAATATACTAAATTTATCGGTAAACTGATAAAACCGCAACCCATCCATATAATTTACGCATAATTTTACGACCGCTTAGAGACCAAAGTTAGCCTAAAATATTAGTATTAATTTTACAAGCATATCAAGAATTTACAAGGGTTGAAATCATTAAAATGTCCAATAAAACCTATAATGACCTACTATGCGAAACATCAGAGTTCATCGGCGAGGCAACGCAAGCCGATGAGGCTGTTTTTGAAGTAGGGGAGGCAGAAAAAACGCAGTTGCATCCTCATTTGTCTGAATTGAGAGTGAGGTATACAGTTCTGGTGAGGCGTTTGGATGACGTTTACGATCAGTTGCTGCAGCCTCAAAAGAGGTTGATAGTAAAGAGGCTTCTTGAGGCTTGCTTGGGGAGGCTGATTGAAATCAAACACGATTTGGTGGAGTTGAATTTGTCGGATTATACGTTTGATGATGATGAGGTAAGGTACACAATAATGAATTACATGGTGCTTCGACTGTTAAAGTATTGGAGATGAAGACTTGTTAACTTAAGTCTACTAAATAAGACGTTTACCTACGGGATGCCGATTGATAAAATTACTTATAGAGATAATTAGTTGACCATCAGCAATCAAAGGAAATGTGTCCTGTTCTTAGCGATTTTCTATGTGTAGAAAACCGGGTTACTCGCATAATTTAAGGCGATGATTGACTTATTTTCAATCTGGACGAGAGTGCTCTGGACGAGGATCCTCATAATTAATCGAAACATGTTGGACCAATCGTCAACTTGAATTAAGTAAGTGACCCGTTTGGCTACATATGTACATATAAACCCTACCCTTATACAAAAACATTGTATTTTCAAGGTTCTACAAAGACTTCAACTAACACCATACGAAGCGGAGCCATGTGTTCCTCAATACTTCATAAGAGAAAGAGAAGAAGAGGTCGAGAGTCGTAGGCAGTTCATCATTGACACCTTGAGGAAACTGGGCCATGAGCCGCCGAAGCCTCAAACCTTGGTGCTGACAGAACAGCAGGCTGTGCTTATTATTCAAAGCCACGAGAGAGCTAGACAGGGGCGATTGAGGTGTGTATGATATTGTAATACGTTTCTTAAAGCGCGATTCAATAAATGTACTTAAGTATTTGGGTGAATCACTTTTTTGTCTGTTATTGCCATGGTTACGATCACCTGAGTCATGCTGGTTTTATACAAAATTATGTTACTTAAACAAGGCAAATATGCACTTAGTCTATGTTTGTAGGTAGCCCACTAAGGGAAGGGCTTATTAACATCATAAAAAATCATGTTTGCATAATTTAAGTAGGTATCATAATTTTGCATAAAACCAGCGAGACTCGGGTGACCGTAACCATGGCAATAACCAATAGAAAAAAGTTGAATCCATTTCCAGTAACTTCCTAAAGTCCAAGGTTCTTCCTGTAGTAATAATTAACTCGGTGATTCAGACCCAGCTTCTTCAACTGCTGTAAAGTCATAGCATACCACGGTCCTACTATGTTTGGGCCTGGACGAGTATTGAGTATAAAACAATAGTGCTACTGGTAGGACCGTGGTTTACAATGACTAGGCGCCAAATTTTTCCTTGGGCCTTAGGAGGGTAATAATTAGGCTTTCAAACACTATACACGTACGTAAAAAAAAAACTAAATATTGATGTTGATGTATCCTTAATATTTCAAACCAGAAAAGGGAAAATAGTTTCTTTGAATGATATAAACAATTTATAACAATTCCATACTTATTTACTCTAAATGAAAGTTAAAATGTGTATTTCAGAGGACAGTTCATGAAAGAGATTCGGTTGTTAAAAGAGAAAGGGAGAGACCAGAAAGGTGAAATGTCTCCATCAGCTGCCACAGCTATACAGCGTGTTTGGAGAGGTTTTATAGCGAGGAGAGCAACTAAGAAGAGAAAGCAAGAAGAGATGCTTCTAATTGGAATGGAACTACCACCCTACACTGAATCTTTGACGATTAAGAAGTCTGAAGAAGTAAGATCTAATGAAACTACAAACTACACATGTTGTACAATGTAACATTAAAATTATTGTTTTTGTAGATAAAGGATTACCGTCGAAAACTGCAAAAAGAGCGAGATAAGGAATATCAAAATGCTCTTATTGCAATCGAAGAAAAGCTACGCAAACAACATGGCGTAAGTCTAAATGAGCAAATAGGGGCTGAATTAAGGAAGTACATTTCGGAGTATTTTGAGCGTACCGGGAAATTTCCAGAACTTCCTTCTGAAGAGAGTGGTGGTAGTCGAACCATGTTTAGCAGACAAGGTTATTACTTTACCATCATTTTAAGAGAATTTAAATGAAAGAACTGAACTCGGTTCGTTAAAAATTTTATATAATATTTGTTTTCAATTGATTTTGATATTTTGATTATAGGCACAAGCCCTGATAGTACATTGAGTAAATCTTCACCGGTTTCATCTAAGGAATCAAAGAAAAGCAAAGAAAGTAAAGATAAGAAAAATGGAAAGTCAGAAGATAATAAGAATAAAGATGAAGAAGTCGATTTACAAATGTTTAAATGTAGTGCCTCGAACTTTTTACAGGACGTGATTAGTGCTAATGAAGAGTAAGTATTCTTTTGCGACGGTTATAACATTGGCTCATTTTAACTAGTTGACAATCTATGTATGTTTCTGGAGTTGCCGAGTGGTTTAGTAGGTATCAACTGCGACGAAGAGAAGGAGGTGGCTTCAAATCCCACTTTCGGCGTTGGTAAATTTCAGTATTTTATCTTCATCTTCATCTAATTTTTAAATGATTGTATGTATGTTTCCTTATATTTTATGTGATAAATAATATTTGTGATAATATATTTTGTTGTAATAAATGTTTAGATACGAAGATATATGGAAATTCAAAGATGATGCTGATAATCCACATGAAAGGTATTACAAAGACATGATAGAAAGAGAAAAGATGGTCAAAATTGAACAAGAAATTAGAAACATTGTAGATGAGATGATGCGAAATGAACTCGAACAATTACAAGCTGCTTTTGATAGAGATAGAGCGCAAAAGGGTAGAAAGGCAAAGAAACCTCAAAAAAAGGTAAGTTTATTAATAAATCTATCATAAGGATAAAAATCTTTTAACAATGCTCATGATATTTTCTTTTAGGTCCGACGTGGAGGCAAGAAGAGTAAGAAGAAAAAAGAAAAAGATTTAACACCAGATAGAACCACAGAATCATTATTCGAAGAACTAGTATCAAATGGTATTATTCGTCCATGCCCCATTAGCAAAATAGATGACTACATTGGTGAAAAATCTTTCGTTGGAGCTGAATGGAGGAACGAGGGTCAAGAACCAACGCCTTGTCTTGGGGATATCAGGCAGTTAATAAAAGAGTATTGTATTCTGCCTCTTGGTTCAGAACATGTAAGGACTCATGCGCCTTTAGTGCGTTCAGTATTGCTATCGGGTAAGACAGTTCTACAATTGAAACAAGATATTTTTAATTTTTTTTTTGTAACGCTACATATATTAAATCGTCATTCGGTTAATACGATTTCGCAGAGAGACTCCTAGCATAGCCCTCTCAATTGCCCTTTGAGTGACTTTGAGCCTTCTTATAGAACCCATTAAAAGCGACCACGTTTCATAAGCAGAATTCAATGAAACCATAATTGATTTTGATGGTTTCAGGACCTGCAGGGAGTGGAAAAAAGATGCTTGTCCATTCAATCTGCAGTGAAGTTGGAGGAGTATTATTTGATTTATCCCCAGCTAATATAGTTGGAAAGTATCCTGGGAAATCCGGGCTGATAATGTTGATACACTTAGTAACCAAAGTATCGCGCTTACTTCAACCCGCAGTGATATGGATGGATGACGCAGAAAAACCTTTTGTAAAGAAGATCCCGAAGACGGATAAAACAGACCCCAAACGGCTGAAAAAGGATTTGGCTAAAATTATCAAAGGTAAAATAAGAAATATGAATGACTTGCTTGTCTACTATAGGCTACAACACAAATAGGGTACCTTATCCCTATTCTGTATCCTATCCCTACTAGCCAGAAAAAATAGAAAATGAGTCCTTATTTATCGAAGTCAATTCGTTGTATTATTTGATCTAGTGCATTCGATTTTATTTTTAGGGATTTGTCCAGAAGATCGCGTCTTATTTGTTGGTACTTCACGTTGTCCCTGGGAGGCAGAGCAGAAACTTCTTTTCCAGTGCTACTCAAAAGTAATTCAGATACCTAGAGCGGACTACGGCAGTATATCCCTTATGTGGAGAACTCAGCTCCATAGGGCCGGGGCCTTGTCACCCAGATTGGATTTATCGAGTCTGGCTAGAGTATCGGATTCTTACACCATTGGTATTATTTATAATTTTTACTTTATTGCAAAAATCAAATGACTTTATATTAACGTTCTGAAGCATTTTCTAGTACTGAACTATCAAAGTTAATCCCAGTGAAATATTTAGACAGTTGTTGCATAATTAAAAGTCTTAAATTTTACATTTAAGCACACATGCGTGTGGTTAAATGTAAAATTGCCACAAACTGCATGATATTGTGGAAGTAGCAAGCAATTAGTGAGTTTTTTTTTAATCCGAGATATTTCTAGTATTTTGTCATAAAACTTGGAACGAATGAATGTTTAAGAAGAGTACCAGCAGTGGCTGTACGAATAAGTTTTAGGTACTGTATTGTTAGTATTATTTAGTATGTCATGTATAAATAGTAGATTACATGCCAAGGCCGCTTAAGTAGGAAATGTCTCGGATGACGTGTAATGACAAACTATGTGATCCGCGGCTTTCCCATTTAACGGCCGAGGTGTGTACACTATTTTTCTGCTCAACGGAGCCGGCAGGCGGCAACTTAGTTTAGCGCAGCGGCTGGCAACGTGATGTTTGCCGGCCGGAGGGCTGAAAAACAAATTTTATAACATTTTTTAGGCACTTTGTTATCAGCCTTGGACACACTGTTGACTACAAAGAGAAGACTACAACTGCGCGTACGTGCATTGACAGCTCATGAAATTGCAGTCCAGCTAAGTACCAGGGAACCTGTGTATGCAGAACAAGTAAGATTTTCAGTCTGGCAGGATAATAGTAGAGAATTCTTTTAAATTAATCTAAAGAAAAAGGGACAATATTACAACAATGCCATTAATCTATTTCGTCACTTTTGTCAGACATAATTTTGTCTATTTAAGTAACGTTACTTTTTTTTTTTTTTTATTTATTAAGAATGCCACATGCCACATAGTTCTGAAATTAACAAAAGTCCTGTAAAACTGTAATCTTTTTCTACTACTCATAAATTTCGCCTTGTTTAAAATACGTATATTGATAAATCCACTCAAATAGAAAAAAAACAAAGTTCAGAGAAATAACTTTTTTATACCTCAATCTTCTGAACGTATTTGTATTTCACGAATTAAGTGCATAATATTCAGATTAATATTCGGAAATTATATTTACTGACTAGGCTACGTATACATATTTCGCATTGCATTTAATCCTACTGGATAATACTGGATAATACAATTCGGCAGAATTTTCTCTGAAAAGTAAAGTAGCAACGTAATCACTGATTAATAATCAGATTTGTGAATTTATCAGAAAATGTATAAGCAACCTCTTTAGAAACTAATTCTCGCTCACCCCTTTGAAAAGACAACCTTCATGATTAACTATATTACAATGTTCCTACTATTTTAATCTCATGGTTTCATACTTAAATATATAGCGATACGGGTTACTCGCGTAATTTAAGTCGATAATTGCTCGACATCGAGTACAAGTCGGGCTTTGGTCGTGGATACTCCATGATGAGGATCCTCTAAATGGATCGAAACATGTCGAGCAATTATCAACTTTTTAGTGAGTAAACCTTCGCTAATTATTTAGATATATATTTGAGTCTCACGATAGTTATAATTCATGGTTTCATAATTGTTTCATGAAAAGGACGCCTCAGCCGAAGCTTGGTGGGCCAAGACACCGTTGGAAAGAAGACGGCAAAAGGCGCTGCAAAGAATTGAAGAGTTGGAACGAGAAGCAGAAGAAAAAGCCAAAGCTGTATAAAAGATATTTAGCCAAAAACAACAATAAATGATATTTTTTCTTTTTACATTGATAATATATGTTGAATAAAGGTACATTTGATTATCAATAAATAAAACAGCAGTAAATTAAATAATATTAAAATTTATGAGATCCTACGGATCCAAAACGGGCCCTTGTACCGTTGTACCGAAAATGCTGGTAGCATTTTCCTCAGTGTAGTAAAGGCTAAAATATCTTTATAATCAACTACTAAGCAGGTAAATATAAATATGTTACAATCGGGACACGTTGTTTCAATGACATTTTTGTATTACTCTAGCAAGTATAAGCAAAGAGTTATCTAACCTTATGTTATGATACAAAGTGTTTATTATACAAAGTAGTAAATTGTGTACCCTTATCAAAGTTTCTGAAAACAAAGTATTTTATACGCTACTTCATTCACGCGACTCAGAATAACGGATGATTTGTTATATTCGATATTCTTTTTATAACTCTTTCCTTCTTCCTGTTGTAAAACCTCATCGAATAATGTTTTAAAGAGAACTTCGGCCTAATTTCGTAGTATAATATTAAATACTGAATTTGTCTGTTTTGTGTTGTCCTGCAGGCTTAGCATATGATTGGTGTGACAGTATGTCGCCGCGAGATAGATCTCCCGTCCTTCACTAGCTATGTTAACAAAAGAGGGACGGATAGACCATCTCGCGGCGAGATACTGTCACGCCAATCATGTGCTAAGCATACTGTTATCATAAAGTAACTGTCATGCTTGTTATATTTGCCGCGAATAAATTATTTGTATTTGTATTTATTTGTAATTGTAATTTCTGGTTCCGATAATTTTTTTTTTCTCCCGTTTATGGTGTTATTAATTTCGTGTAAATAGACAATAAAATATTAGTACAGCCAAGTTCATAAATATGTACACAATTCTCCACCTTAAAGCATTGAACTAAATCGCAAAATGATGTACCTGGGTGTAAATTATTCATGTTAATTCGTTATACAGATAAGACTAATTAGCCCTCATATTCTCTTACTTGCGAAATTGTTTAAATATTGGGATTGAATATGCAACAGTGTTGCTACTGCTATAAGACTATCACGTCTAATATAATAATAATGTTCATACATTTCGTCATCGAAATTTATACATTAAATAAATAATTAATGTGCCATACACATCATCAGCCTATGTTAGTCCACTGCTGGACGTAGGCCTCTCCTACCAACTATGCGTATAGACGCATTAGGAGGTAAATGCCCATAATCGCCACGCTGGGCAAGCGGATTGGCGATCGCAGTAAAGTGTCCACTATGATGACGCTGCTGCCCATCATCAATCTTGTAAAATGGTCAGTGACACTTTAATCCCTTAGTCGACTCTTACGACACCCGCAGGACGAGTTGGGGTGGTGACAAATGTATTCTTACTGCCGTCACCACACGGCCAAATGTGCCGTAACTGAAAGATAAATAGGTAACAAGAATGCAAATCTTATTCAAAACGATACATTATTTTTCGTATATCTTGTTAGTAGGTACCGAATAGAACAAAGACTAATAAAATATACCTACTCTAACGCCATAGGAAATAATAACGCCATATTAAAAAAAAGTCCAGGTGGAACCTGTATTTCTTGGTTACCTGATTTTACGAAGAAAATTTATGTATGTGAATAGGGTATATTCGTCGATAACAGTTATGTCCATGTGTTGTCACTATTTCGTTCAGTCCTGCTAGAAAGATATCTAAATATACTTATAACAAAAACAGAAAACAGGCTGCACACCTGCACACGCTTAGTAAAAGCGTTCTGTTTGTGACCTTTAACTTACCAACCGAACTCTAAAACCTTCAAGTTCTGGAATTTTCCTGCCAGAAAGAACAAATCTTAAAATCCGCTTCATGCAAGTTACATTCAGAATCTTAAGCAAAAAGGGTACCGGTTTAAAAGGACGGCAGCTGGTCGCTCTCACGAGTCTTTCTAATAAAATTAAAGCCAATATCGGATCGGATTGAAAACCCGTGTATCGAAAATTGTGGCGATGGGATATTTTATAATTTTTATTGAACTTTCAAATGGTTTTGTGATTGTGCTTTGAGGGATTAACCCACAGAATTAGATTTGGATAGAAGAAACAAGTTCATTCATTTGTATGGCGGCCGAGCGTGTCAGATCTTGTACTGAAGTTGTTACTTGCCTATGAATTTAAATGTCTCAGGCCCTTGAGTATTTATATTTTTTTGGGTTGTTGCAATTAATATTACTTAAGGAAGCATTATTAATGTTTTTGTTCACTTCAACTTACAAAATTTGACGCACGAAAGCTGCAAGCTGCGATTAAAGACGGACAACTCAGTGGATTTCACTGAGTTCATTTGACACGCTAAGTAGATACGTTTGCTTGATCTTTGGTATACTCGTATACGAGTATGACATCTGTGGATTAACTCCCTTATTTCTAACTTAACAAGCCGTAAAGAAATGTTTAATAATCATGTGAAAGTTGCTATGACTAAATGTTAATTTTGCTACAAGATAGTAAAATGTTTACTAAACATAAACTTTACAGTAAACAACTGTATAGTACGTAGGTTGCCCTGAAAGTTTCGGGAATCGGAAAAAAATACGCATTTTAATGAAATAAAAGTACTTTTATTGTTTTTCAAAGTATTCTCCTTTGTGTTTAATACACTTTTTCATTCTCTGAAACCAGTTTTTAAAACAGTTATTGAAGTCTGAAGTGGGGGTTGACAAAATGGCCATTTTATAAGCGTCGACTGCTTCTTCCGCGGTCTGAAAACGCTGACCACGCAACCGATTTTTTATTTTCGGGAAAGTAAAAAAATCGTTGGGACTTAGGTCGAGGCTATACGGAGGATGGTCCAGTAATTCGACGTTTTCGCCCTTCAGATAGTCGTCTGTTTTCTGAGCGGTGTGAGGGCTGGCATTATCATGGTGTAGTATAATACGGCGTTTAGGGTTAGTTTTTCGCAGTTCAACAAAAACAATCGGTAAACAAACGCCTATATACCAATCGGCATCGACAGTTCTTCGATCTTCAAGAGCGATAGTCGCCACGTGACCCGATTTGGAGACAAACGTGGCTACCATTTTTTTGATCGTGTTGCGAGAACGAACAACTTTTGTCGGCTTCGGTTCATCTTCGTAAACCCAAACTCGAGATTGGTTTTTCGATTCAGGCTCATATGCGTAAATCCATGATTCGTCACCTGACACAATACTAAAAACGGCATTTGAGCTTCCTCCATTAAATCTTTTTAAAGTTTTGCGGCACCAATTGACACGTACCGTTTTCTGGTCGTCAAAGTCAAAGTCAAATAATTCTTTATTCAAATTGGAATAGCAACAAACTCTTTTGAAGTCAGATAACAAGTGAGGAATCCACCGGGAAAATAACTTCCGCACGCCCAACTCTTGTTGTAAAATAACTTGTACCTGACTCATTCCAATGCCTAAAGTCTCCTGAATCTCCCGATATGTAACATGCCTATCTTCCTTTATCAGTTGGCGAACAACATCGATGTTTTGATCGGTAACGGCCGTTTTCGGTCGACCCTCACGTACGTCATCCGCAAGAGACACACGGCCACGTTGGAATTCCGAATACCACCTGGGGGCTTATGATGGTTATATCGTTTACCAATTGTCATCGTCTATCCAATTCTCTACATTCAGTGACAGCCAGAACATGGTTCCGGGCACAGATACAATAATCGTGCGGATGATTTGACAATGACAGTTTGGCATCAACTACAATTGTGCTTTATTAAAGTTTTAGACGATTTTGGTTGGATTGGGGCCTCGCTGGAGCTTATGATGATCGCATATTTACCGTTGACAACTAAAACAAATTGTATTTTTGTAAAAAATTTAACTTTTAGTACCATAATTTTGAAATTGGCGGCGTTTACTTTGAGTGACGGATCTCATCGACGCACGTGAATTCTTGACCGGATAATCTGACGTTTAATAAACCATCAAAGTGATCAAATTTCAAGTTAACTTGACAATTTTGTCGGGCTGCTTGAAGTGGCCGATAAGCAGTATCGTAGGTTTTTTTTTAAATAATAATTATATGTTCATTAGATTTTAGTGAGAATACTAATAATTACACGTTGATTCAAAAGCTAGTACGTTCTCTCTAGTAAGACTAGTGTATTCTGTGTAGTAGTCTCTTGTAAGCACACTCAACGAGCGATCGAATTATGAATGAAGATATCCGTGAAACTAAAGTCACCAACGTAGCTCAGAAAATCTCAGAGTGCAAGTGGGCTGGACAAAATGCCCGAAGAACTGATGGCCACTCACTGGAGCAAGCGAATATTTGAGCCATGGCTTGGCCTGTAATATATCCTGCCTTATTATCCTGACGGATCACTCATACTTTGTGGTAAAACTATAATAGTAATTCGTTTACCTTTTTTTACCTTCACCATTTATTATTTTTGTCAACCTCCGTAGCCTAAGTGATAGGGACCCTGCCTAGAAAGCTGGAAGTTTAAGCTAGAATCCCTGCGAGAACATTTTTCTGTTTGTTTATCACACATATTTGTTCATTGGTTGGTTGTTTTACATAATGTATTTCTGTTGCCTGTGAGCTTTTGGGACTCAAAATAAACCCCCAAGGGGCTTTTTGACAGTTTTAGAAGGCTCAATCATTATTTTTAATTAAAATAAACTACTAACAAAGGTACTATTAAGTACTACTTACTTACTAGGTACTACAGGTTCCTCAACCTAAATTAATTTCCAAACAAATCGGCTAGGCCATCTACTCTGCGTCCCAAAACCTCACTGGCAATGGTTATGGGTTATGCATTTCTTTTTTGGCCACCCTGTGTATTGTTGCTTACTGTCCACAATACAACTTAACTCAAGACAGGAACCAGAAGGTAGTGGAAATGATGCCAGTTGTTTATCAAATTGGTAAATAAATTCGCTAAATAATATATTCTAATGTAGGTAAATAATACTCAATATTGATACAGATTATTAACTAGTTATTTTTATATTCTAGCTGACGACAATGAAACAAAATAATCCAGAAATATTACCTCAACGCCGCAAGTGATGAAATAAAATGAATATGAAAACACTGCTGACAGAAAAAGTAGAAGTAAAAAGACAATGCTACATGCATGAAAAAATAACTAAACAAAATGACATCCTGAAGGAGATTAATAATAAATAATAGGTAGTATACTAAATGTATGTCAGTCAATTAACGGTAATCTATAGAAAGCATACCTACATACCATAAAATGCTTCAACTTTTCCATATGTTTCATATTTTCTAAATGAAAGGTGCAAGTTATGAAATTAAGTTAATTATGATATTACATTTTTAAGTCAAGATTATTTGATTGAAGAATTAGGACTGATATTGTAAATTTATAGTCATACATGCACTCATGGTATTGAGAGAATTTCAAAATGTTTTTACTTTCATGTTAAATTAGAGTTTTTGTATATTTATCATTCTTTCTAAATCAATAAGCATGTCATGAAACCTAGCCACTATGATAGGTACTTACTGTGATTACACATTTGTATTAATATTGGGTCATTACTTACCTATGAAATTGGTGTTTTTGGTCATAGACAGTTGATTCCTAATTTTATTGTCTAAAGAGAAACTTAAATAATTCTTTGTTTTCAACAGTGTACTGTGTAACAAAGGTTTTATCACACTAATAATCGTTTTTTCCCCTTAATTGAAAACAACTCTTGCCATATGCTGCCGGTTCATATGTTTGAAATAGGTATAAGTAAACATATGATAGTACCTTATTTTATGAAATAGAGATATGTATACAAAAGACGCCTTAAAAGTGACTAATATTACTGGCAAAATTTGGTTTATTTTGATTTTGACGTCAAAAAAATATAGGGTGAGGTTGTCAACAATGAGCCACCATAAATTTTAATTTTAATAAATTCAGTCAATATAAGTCCAATGGGCATTTTTTTAGATAAATAACAAATGCTTTTGTTATTTATCTAGCTTTAAATTTGCATTATAAATTTTTATTAAAAGCCAATAGAAGCAGAGATAATTTACGTTTTTAACAGATGAGAAATGGATCATTGTGTACAATCTCTGGTACAGATTGAACCGGTACTAGGTATTCAATGAACCGGCCTAGTACACAATGACCTACCACTATATCATTGCATAGTGTTTGATTAACAATTGCAAAATATACAAACTGATTTAGGTAAATATAAGGCAATTTAATAAATACATCATTTACGATGTTAAAATATATTTATTTGTTTAAACTAAGAATATTTTAATAATGTAATCATCACAATATCCTTCATTTTATGAAAACTGAAGTCATGCAAGTCAAACAACTTAAAGTATATTTATAATCTTGTCATTTTTGTACTAAATAGTAACATAATGCCAGGTATATTTATATTAACTCTTAAACGTGGCAAAAGTTGTACAAAATAGACCTTCCAAAGGATTAACTAGAGATTTATTAACAAATCAGCCTCTTAGCGTAGGTAAGTTAATTTACAGTCTTTAGCTGCTTTTCAAATGCCCACCAACAGCATGGTTGACAGAGCAAGATTCATTCTCTTAGCATCCTTGGTATTATGACCACGGTTTTATCTTATTCCCACTCTTGTTCTCCCTATACTAAAAAATGAAATTATATTTAACAAAGTAAGTAATTATATCACAAATAGAATGTTCCTGAATTATTTATATTCATAGGACAAGAAAATATTTAAAAAAACGTCTGACGGCACACAGTCATGGATCATTATGTACTTCTAGTTATGGGAACCTCCTGGTTCATTGTGTACCTACTCTAGCCTCGTGGGTCATTGTGTGCTAGATATACGTTTTCATGTTTTAAATTCGGTAGTAGATTTTTTTTTCTCTCTCTTGATAATGTCAGACGATTCGAAAATGCTTATTAATAAGCTTACTTGAATAAAGAATAGTTTGACTAGTCAACTAGTTTGGTAAAAAATGAACGGTACAAGAAAGCCGTAAGCCGTATCAGTGAATGTCAAAAAGATAGAGAAATAGCCACTTCCCACAACTGATTAATGTGATAAATTAAACATAACTACATTCCGAGAAAATAAAAACTAAACATTTAAGTTTTCTTGACCAAAATCACAATATAGTTCACTACACTACACGTGCAATTTCAACGCGGACCGGCCAGGCGGCCACCGACTGGGGAGTGGGGACGCGTGCCTATGTTCGCAGTTTGCTTTGGCAAATGGCAACGTTGCATTTTCGAACCGCCGGTTCATTGTGTATCACTGGTTCTCTGTTGCCCACCTTACCCTACACAAATGTCACTGTATGGAAAATAGACTTTTCTGCCGTCCGGCCGGCAAACAGCACATTGCCGGCCGCTGCGCTAAACTAAGTTGCCGCCTGCCGGCTTCGTTGAGCAGAAAAATAGTATACACAGACACACCTCGGCTGTTAAATGGGAAAGCCTTGGATCACATGTTTGTCTACAATTAAATTACACGTCATCAGAGACATTTCCCACTTAAACAGCCTTGGCATGTAATCTACTATTTCACAAAAGTCTCCATAATACTTAAACTCCAAATTTATACGTAATCAAATCAAATCAATAACCTACTATGTAATTATTTTTTAATTTGACTATAACTTAAGAGTACTTACAACTCATTAAGATGTTTTAGATACTTAATTATTTATCTTAGGCTACTCAGCTGAGGGTAAATTTCTTATTATATTGACTGTAATAAATATGTTGATTCTATTATTAATTTTGGCTTTGTTTTAATGTTTATGAGTATGAGCCCGTGTGAGTTAAAGGTCCTGTAATATCTATTTACCTACCTACTTTATTCAGTATAATGTACCTAATCAGTAGCAGTCAACATGCAAAGCATTTTCCCATAAATATCGTATGGATATCATAATACGGATATATTGCAACTCTATTGCCAACATGTTACACTATTATAGTATAGTATAGTAGATATGTGATGATATTTATGATTAATTGCACTTACGTTAAAGTACTGATTGAACAAGTAGAAATAAGAAACGAATGTAAGATATAAATGATATAATAGATTGAAGACAAGATACAATTTTCTTTGAAAAATATTTTTACACTAAGTGCTTGCAGAGCTTGTCCTGCTAACTAGTCGCCTTGTGGTATCTCTTGTCAGTGCTCTCTGAAATGCTGATGATAATTTTCGACGCTTTTTCAGATGTAGGTAAGGAAACACACACATTACTTATGGTTTCATTAATATGCATCAGTCGGACGGGCCGTGTGTCTGTTTGCCACCAACGTAAAATGTATTGCCAAATCTTTAATTAATACATCAGTAGAAAGTTAGCAGCTACTTTTTTGCGGAGTAAAATTACAATTGTCTCAAGAAACACGACAATGTAGCGAAATTCTGACTCTTGTCAAGAATCAACGAAAATTCTACTAAACCTTGTGACAATTGTGACCTTCGAAAATAAAAAATAGGTGATTAACGATATAAGCAAGTTTTCATAATTCTATGTAGGTAGCAAACATGCACATAGACTATCCAATAGTAAGCGGTAGTCGTAGCCTGTGACGGCAGTAAAAGTGATATTTTACAAATATCACACCTGTCATTATGGTGAAACGGCCTCTATTTCAGGAGATCATTGGAGCTGGAGATTTGTAGTTCGGTGCAAAACTGAGTCATGCAAGGCAAATACCTGAACAAATATGTCAGTGCACATTGAAAGGTTCCTTGACACGGTGTTTAAAATGGACTTTATTAAAGAACACATAAGGTCTATTTTAAGAGTCGTTACACACCTTTCCATGTGCACTGTGTAACATCCTACATGGGCTAAAAGCTTCATTACTGAAGTGTGAAAACTATGAAGCTCCAATAAAGCTCTGTAATAGGGAAATCTAAAGTTTAGGGAAAAGTATAAAATAAACAAGGTATAGAGAGGAAAAAGAAAATATTTATTAAATTAAAATTTCTTATTAGTTTTACAATTAAATCTAAGGACTCTACAAGCTCTGTATCTCATTTGGTCTGGTTAGGACTTCATGAGATACACCGTCATGATTGCTAGGGCCAAATACCTAAGTCAGGAAAACATGACGGTACAAAAACCTGACGCCAAAGGTTAACCTGCACACACACACAAAAATAGAAATTAATATAATACATTATTGATCATAGCATGATCATCTAGTGGTAAATTGGACAACATTATGATAAGTAATAACCCAAATCCTCTGAGGTATGAGAAATGTTACAAAGTCCATGTCCGAAATATATTCCAACAAACACAATATTATCAAAGCCATTTGAATATTCTACACAATCTTAATACTAAACCGTTATTATAAACACATACATATTAAGGGCAATGTCTGAACGATAGCCTCAGCGTGGACAGATTCTATATAAACCATATCGGGTATTTAGAGCTGCAAACCGATGCAAAACCCTCAGGTATGTCAGTACGCTAAGAATATCCAAACGCTAGGAATAGATCCGAAGATACAAATTCCGAGACTAAGAATAAGAATGTGACAATATCCCTCCCAAGATGTTCATATGTATGTATATAATATATTTGTAGGTAGTATGGTTTACAATTATAATAAACGTGATATCACCTTTGAATATGTATACTACTAAACCGCTTAAAACTAACTTATTAAATAGATTACGCTTATGTTTTATACAGTGTTAATAAACCCATACATATCAAGGGCAATGTCTGGACGAGAGCCTCAGCGTGGACTGATTCTATATAAACCATATTGGGTATTTAGAGCTGCAAGCCGATACAAAACCCTCAGGTATGTCAGTATACCAAGAATATCCAAACGCTAGGAATAGATCCGAAGATACAAATTCCGAGACTAAGAATAAGAATGTGACAATATCCCTCTCAAGATGTTCATATGTATGTATATAATATATTTGTAGGTAGTATGTTTTACAATTATAATTAACGTGATATAATATTCTAGTATGTATGTCGTATGATTTAAAGATTCCCATAATGTTATGAGACAAGCTGTCTTAATCAGAATCCGTATTACCTATAACAGAACCCCATTCGACCACAGTACTGTGAATTGCACATCAATGCACAGTATTATTCAAGCTCCATGGTAGCAAGCCCAGCCTGAAGGCATGAGACAACTTAGTCAATAGTCTGTAATATCGTTAAGCTTCGCACTTGCAATCTCGCCCATATAGTATAAAAATTTGGTTGTAAATATATAATTGGGGTCTTTAACTGCAAATGTTAGCAAACAAAGATACAGATTTCTGATCGGATGCTAATTAGATGTCTTGTCCGAATAGATCCGGGCAAGCATTCTACTTCGCGGTGTAGAATGTGCGAATCACCCTTTTCAAGGATCTCGCGCAAACCTCGAATAAAGACCGCAGTCCTACCATGAAACTCGTAGTCTCCTATCAAATTAGATGACATGTAAGAATACCCCCATAAACCGGGCATAATCACACCTTCAACAATCATCAGTAGCCTGAATCACATTATCAAAGGAATGTAATGCCCGACCCCATCGACGACTTTCTATTCAGGAACCGTATTACGCAAGAACGGACCAAGTATGACCATACTACTGAGAATTGCACATCAATGCTCAGTATTATTCAAGCTCCATGGTAGCAAGCCCAGCCCGAAGGCATGAGACAACCTAGTCAATAGTCTGTAAAATCGTTAAGCTTCACACTTTATAGTCTCGCCCATATGGTATAAAAGTTTGGTTATAAATATATAATTGGGGTCTTTAACTACAAATGTTAGCAAACAAAGATACAGATTTCTGATCGGATGCTAATTAGATGTCTTGTCCGAATAGATCCGGGCAAGCATTCTACTTCGCGAGTTAAAGTTGTGCGAATCACCCTTTTCAAGGATCTCGCGCGAACCTCGAATAAAGACCGCAGTTCTACCATGAAACTCGTGGTCGCCTAACAAACTAGATGACTCATAAGAACACACTATAAACCGCCACGACCATACCTTCAACAATCAACAGTAACTGTACTGCATCACATTATCAAAGGAATGTATTGCGGATCCTATTAACTACAACGTTAGTGTTAAATGCGGTCAATTCCAATGCAGAATAATCAATTTAGCATTTTAATAATTTCTGTGAATTTATGTGTACCGTTATCTGATGTAGATAGCTTTAATTGACAGCAGGGTAATATAGACTTAAACGTTTCAGAATAAGTTTCTTGAACCACAATCAATTTGTTGCCAATATTAAATCTGGATCACTTTATAAGAGTCTCAACTCCATAACGCACACGTTACGTTATACCGTTTGTAATCATCGTAATGAATCACGCATTCATAGTTTCTAATATACTATTGATGGACCAACGATTTATAATTAATTACTTGAATTACTGCGCGATTCATTAACAAAGAGTCGCATCCAATTAAGTCAAGTAATTGGAGGAACTGCTCACAGCCATTATTTATCACATTGAGCATAAAGATATTGAATAGCAGTGCATTGCCAATCAAGACGATGTAAACAGCAATAATTATGTATTATATTAGAATATCGTAGTTATGTCGTAGGTAGATGTTAAATCTAAAATACCCTTAATTCTAAATGAAACCGATATCCGCTTAAACGGACGATTATAATGTAGGTATAACTGTGGCGATGCAACACGTAGAGCTCACGTAAGCAGTAGCGCAAGATGCAGTAGCTGTATATGGCGCCGTAATGTATAGAGAAGCTGAGCAGTGTCGACCCAACACGAAGCACGCGTGTAGCGGTGTCGTGATGCCGTCTGTACATGGCGCCCTCTCTCTCGTACACACGAAACACCGGGAAGTAGAAAATATCATGTTTATAACAGGTATTAATAAGAAGTTAAAAATTTTGACCACGGATTATAATTGAACGGAATAATAGGAAAATAATCAAAGAGCAATTCAAATACCAAAATCAAATCAAGCAATTATTGCCCATTAATGTTCTGTTTAATCGATGAATAATAAATTATAATACTAAATAAAGAATCAATTAGACCCTTAAATAGTGGGATTCAATTAAACCAGATCCTAGCTCGCTCTCCACAACATTAATAAAATATATTTAAGTTTAGAAATATTTTTCAATGTGGCACACAATTAATTAATTTGAAGGGTAGATAATCCTATCTATTAAATAAACCAGAAGCAACACACCAGTTCAACGGAGTCATCACAGATTATGATTGCACGAAAGAATAGAAAAATACTAAAAGAGTAATTCAAATACCAAGACTAATCAAGCAATTATTGTTCATGAAATTTTCTGTTTAATCGATGAATAATAAATTATAAATCTAAATAAAAAATCAATTAACTCATTAAATAGTGGGATTCAATTAAACCAGATCCTAGCCCGCTCTCCACAGCATTAATATAATATATTTAAGTTTAGAAATATTTTTCAACATGGCACACAATTAATTTGAAGGGTAGATAATCCTAACTATTAAATAAACCAGAAGCAACACACCAGTTCAACGGAGTCCAGTCAAGACAAAATGGCAGACGCCTTTGAGCGTCACTTGCGACCGATGGAGTATTTGATGCTGATATAACTGTTGATATCTCCACACCCTTGATCCCGTGGATGATATAATTATGCCTCTCGCCGATGGACATGGACCGGAAATGAGAAATATTTTATTTAATTACCTACCAACATTTGTACACTATAATATAATGGGCTGTCATTTAATACGGAAAATAATTATCTTAACACCTTCTCTGCGGCAACTAGCTTGGCTCATCACTAACCATACTTTGTAAGGGGTCGAAAGACCCCCAACCGCAGTGAACGCGTTAGATATAACAGTCTACTAAAATAATGCTATAACTTAAAGGATGATGTTAATGTTTATGGTGTTATAACTAAGTAGAATGAGCTGAATTCAAACTAAATTTAAAAAGTTTTATTTAATTTTAGATTAAAACTAATAAACTAAAATAAACTTTATCTAATAACTAAACGAATCCAAGTATTTCTAAAACGCAGTTATAAAACAGTTTATTAAATTATTAACTTGGGTAAGTATCATATTTTCACATCTCCGCTGCAGCAATTAGCTTAAATCGTAATTAATCGTATTTTGTAGGAGGTCGAAAGACCCCCTACCGCATTGAATGCATTAAATATAACAGTGTGCTAAAATAATACCATAAACTCAAAAATGTTATTAATGTTTAAGGTGTTATAACTAAATGAAATAGCACTGAAATCAAACCAAATTTAAAGCAAACACTATCAATTATTAGCAAATCAAAGTATTTATAAAACGCCGTTATAAAACAGTTTATTAAATTATTAACTTTTGAGCATCACATTTTAACACTAATGCAATTGGCTTAACTTGTAACTAACCATATCTAGTACGAAGTCGAAATACCCCCTACCGTATTGAACGTGTTAACACGTGGCGTATCTATACAACATACACGAATCATAATGCTGCGCGTTCCACTGCTTTACTACTATCGACTAAAGAATACGGCAACCGAATAATTAATACAGAATTATTTAGATAACCATGTTACATTATTAAAATATTACTCGATTATGTTCGTATTGCCGTTACGATGAATATTATAAAAGTAAATTAGTTAAATTAAATCAACCGTACACACAACGACCACAAGCAATGATTTATTATTATGTCCTTGTCATAGATTGCAATTTAAGATTCAATTTGTATGAAAACCATCCAGACACGGGCCCTGTATCCAGATACCCTCACACAAGCTGGACCCCAACTACAAGCTAAAACTAATTCAATCCTTATTAAATGAATATTAATAACTTACGTTCGCCCTTGTGTCGGTTTGCCGTATTCTTATAGTCATCACTAATCGACCAGTACAATTCGTTACCACTTAGTAATTCTATAAAGCATTGTCGAAAGTATATCGGAATAATAACTAATCAATATTTAAAATATGAATAAGCACGATTAAAACACAGTTGAACACACATAATAGAAACTAGATATTCGGCACGCTCATCTCCAAAGAACAACGTATCCATTTAATTTTCAACAGAATCTGAATCTACCCACTTTATAACATATCGCTGGAATTCCGTATGATTCGATGCACCTATTATTCTACAAATCACAAAGCAATGCCTATAAATATAAAGAATGCCAGAGGCGACGTACCATATCCATCTGAATCTTTTGTGCGCCCAAATGCCGGGTGGTACCGCATTTCTATCTTCGAATCACGCCCAGGAATGGTGTTACTCGCCCTATGCCTCCGCTGCCGTAAAGCCTGCCTGCTATATCTGTGAACAATTCTAAACACGATATGCCTTACAAACTAAACTCACTGACTTCCTTCCGACTCGACGCTCTGCCGACGAAAAAGCCACGAATACCTGTTACACTCCCTTAAGTCAGATTCTCTCAACTCTCATTCTCAATCCCTCAATTGTTCGTTCATTCGACGTCTTTGAATCACCTCATACTGAACATCTTTTACCATTGGCTAACAACAACTAGCTCGAATCTGATTGGTTGAAATTCTACCCGCTCTGTTTAATTCCATAGTATCCTGAATGAAAACACTGACATACAATTGTAGGTCACGTGGCACGCGGCGACGTCATGATATTTTAAATCGAGCGCCTACAAAAAGAATTAAAGCAAAGAATTATCTTCAATTGATGTCGATACGTTACAATCGCCCTTAGTATATTTACGGAGTTTACCGGAGTAATAATACTAACAATAGAATAGACATCAATAATAGATAATTAGAACACTTAGATCATGACAAGAAAGTAACGAAACCACTCTTTGAAATAACTTTAAATAAATCGAGCCTCGATTATCCTGAATCACAAATAACTTGTAAAAGAAGAGAATATAAAAGACGTTTATATGATATTATCTTTAATTTTATGAAGTCAAGACAAAAATAAAACTACGTTATTTTATTAATCAAGTTACTATTGTCATACTGAATGCAACTTGCGATTCCACCTAAATGGACGGTTTCTAAAACAAAAAGAACTGGGCAAAGTAACGTATTACTTCTTGCCGAATATGGCTGGTTTCAACACGCTAACATTTTATATTTATGATCAAACTCATTGTCATTAAACAAATATAAAATAACCGCGTAAATAACTACAATTAAGAACGTTAGAAACTATAAAACACATCAAATGATGTTCCGAAATAACAGCAACAAGAACTATTAATGAACCATAATAATGAATCCTGATTGTGTTCTCAAAACTACAGTGACTTATCTACAACCAACACAACGAGAACTCGACAAACTAAAATGGATGGATGGAAATGGAATCAAACAATTAAATATGTAGATTTTATCTCTTAAAAAACCTTGGAGGCCAACTGTCTCAGAGTAACCCGATGTCCATCGAAAAAAAAGTTTCCATATAGTAACGCTCAGGAACGGATAAACAATACATACTAGTTTAACAATACATACTAACCACGCAAAATCCCTAATGTAAAAGCATTTCGGATCATGTCATAACAACGTAAGGGACAGTTTAATCGAAATGACTCAAATTGCCTCACATCATTACCTGTTAAGGGTTATGAC
Source organism: Thaumatotibia leucotreta (assembly GCA_025490895.1). NCBI lineage: Eukaryota > Metazoa > Arthropoda > Insecta > Lepidoptera > Tortricidae > Thaumatotibia > Thaumatotibia leucotreta. The sequence continues at coordinate 40,864 of JALPQI010001921.1, forward strand.
TAAACATTTATTCGAAGTATAAAAACTGTAAAATTAAAAAAAAAACTAAATTACACAAGCAAGTGAAGGGTAAAGTAATAAAACTAGAATGCACTAAGAATTCCCGGATTCGAATTAAATTTATCATAAATTAACCTGCATAATCTGATAATGGTCTCGACTAGATGCAGTATGAATTTACAGACCAATATCCAATCCACCTTCATTGGAATTAATAATAAAAGAGAACTATGTGTAAGTTGAACCTAATATGTAGCATCAAACATTTAATTTCAATCAATTAAATGATTCCAATGTAATATTAAACCCTAAAGAACATGGAAGTTGATAATTATCCAGCAATTTAACTAAATAAGACAGTAATGCTTCCTACAAACGCGAGACTAATTGTGACTATTTATAGTATTGACACTCATTTAATGAACCAATTAGAGACCCACTATAAGCAATATGTAATTATAACACATGGTTATCAGGGAAACAACCGGTGGGAAATTATTCAACAATACCCTACTCAAACATATTAAACGGCACAAAAGTGACAATTTCAACCGTTAACAATTTGAACACGTAACTCACGCTATCTAAATATTACACAGGTATATAAAAGCCACCCTGGTAGACCACTTCAAAAACAACAATTAAATCATTAAGAGGACCCAGTTATAGTCACTTAGTCTTATTTCATAATTTCAAAGACAAAAATATATTATTTTAGTTTAACTTTACTATTTGATAAGCAGATATTAAAATACCCCCAACGCTAATGCAAATATACAATGTACCCTATAACGATGCATATTTATTTAAAATAATTTAGTACTATAATTTCATTCTCAATCCATCATTTATGTTAATTTTAAATATTTTACTTATTCCTAAGTGACACATAAATTAAATTTCTGGGGATAAATATCTATAACCTGAAGTCAAAATGAATAAGCTTTCGCTACATAAGTAAATCCATGTAATAAGAATTAATTTTAATCAGTCAATATAGTGGTTGTTTAAATAACACCTATTTCAACACTCAAATCTGCAATTGCTAAATAGTAACTACATAAACAATTTAAATTAATAATATGACCCGCTGCAATGTATAGTAATTTAATAAGTTATCAGGCAGGATCCTGTTACTCTGAATATGAAAATAAGGCTTGTAGAACTCTTTGAATGAATTATATAAAAATCTAAAAGTCTACCAGAAGCTCAAAACAAATTGGGCAAGTAAATATAAACATAAGAAAAGTAAATTATCAAGTCTACAAATCAAAATTCTAAGGAACCAACGATGCTTCGAAATAGAGGACTACCGACATTACAAATTCGCTTCTTTAATTAAACGAATATTTACAAATTTTGTCTAAATCATGTACCTATACACCAAGGAATACAATTTATTCTACAATTGAGTTTTGACTATTTAACTCAACATCTTAAATCAATATTTGGTATAATATAAATATTAAGTCTATAATAAATAGTAACTAATCATTCTTATAAAAGGAAACAATAAATTTACTTTCAATCTGAAATCAAACAAAAGGAATAACCGCAAAAAAGAGAACAAAATATATTTTTTTTTATATATATTTTTTTTATATTTTTTTCTTTAATGAAATTAAAGATTCATATTCACTTAGGAGTAGCCTAAAGAGTGGAAATAAGTTTGTGGCTATGAAGAATATACATGAGTTCCATTAAACACGCCCACAAGACAAAGACACATTTATGGCATACATTTCATTAAAGCATGGAATGAAATTTCTCGAAAGGATTAAACTATATAACTAATTCATGAAAAATATGAAAATTTGTACCTTTATTAAAAAAATCTGTTACTTATTAAAACTTCAAATTATGTAATGAACATCGGTATCAATTTTAGTAATAAATTAAATCTGGCTTTCCATAATAAATCATCAATAAAATATGTTATCAATCAAGTTTATGTATTAGAAAGCACTGAAAATATTGTCTGAAGTAATTCTTTAAAAGTTTAAAACACTAATTTCATATACTTCCACATAACAACATGAATTACACAGGTATCCCATTAATGGTATGTGCCTATAAATCAGCGTAGAACATAATTCAAAATAAAATATTTTAAACTAAATGGATAATTACTGTAATAATACGAAATAAAAGTCAAGAGATCGAAATTAAGGAAAAGTCATAAAACTGAAAACTTAATTCTGAAAATAACTAAATGGGGCAAATAAGACAGTTGTCACAAGAAAATTATAAGGACGCTAGCCAAAGGAACCTAGATACCCCTAACAGAACAAAATACAAAGATTTACTGGTGAAGTGTAATCAACTGATCGAAATATTTCTAAAATCGAAATGAAAGATAGACACGAAATTGAAGCCAGATTGAAGCAATCTAATGAAGTCTACAATTTAATATACACACGCGAGACAGGGAACGAAAAACAAACATTACATTTAAATGGAAACACACCATAAAAGTCATAAAATATAATAATTATTAGTAGTTTGCATAATGCAAAACAGAACTTAATGGATATAATGCGATTAGAAACGTGAATTTTTCCCACACAGTTAGTTTTTCAACATACAATCATAAAAATGTAAAATAAAACTTACCAACAGAAATAAATACTTGTTGTATGAATACCTGCAACAATTCTTATTAAACTTATCTTTATTTTACTAAAATATTAACGAATACACAAATTAGATAAACTTTTAATAGATGACTGCATGTGTGCTTGTTGGAACAAGTACAGACAATGAACATTCCTCACTTTCAGACCTCAGACCATTTCACGAACATCAAATTGTGCCTAAATAGGCAAAATAATAAATAAATCAGATCCTGGTCAAGGTCACAACTAATTGTAACATCCTACATAGGCTAAAAGCTTCATTACTGAAGTGTGAAAACTATGAAGCTCCAATAAAGCTCTGTAATAGGGAAATCTAAAGTTTAGGGAAAAGTATAAAATAAACAAGGTATAGAGAGGAAAAAGAAAATATTTATTAAATTAAAATTTCTTATTAGTTTTACAATTAAATCTAAGGACTCTACAAGCTCTGTATCTCATTTGGTCTGGTTAGGACTTCATGAGATACACCGTCATGATTGCTAGGGCCAAATACCTAAGTCAGGAAAACATGACGGTACAAAAACCTGACGCCAAAGGTTAACCTGCACACACACACAAAAATAGAAATTAATATAATACATTATTGATCATAGCATGATCATCTAGTGGTAAATTGGACAACATTATGATAAGTAATAACCCAAATCCTCTGAGGTATGAGAAATGTTACAAAGTCCATGTCCGAAATATATTCCAACAAACACAATATTATCAAAGCCATTTGAATATTCTACACAATCTTAATACTAAACCGTTATTATAAACACATACATATTAAGGGCAATGTCTGAACGATAGCCTCAGCGTGGACAGATTCTATATAAACCATATCGGGTATTTAGAGCTGCAAACCGATGCAAAACCCTCAGGTATGTCAGTACGCTAAGAATATCCAAACGCTAGGAATAGATCCGAAGATACAAATTCCGAGACTAAGAATAAGAATGTGACAATATCCCTCCCAAGATGTTCATATGTATGTATATAATATATTTGTAGGTAGTATGGTTTACAATTATAATAAACGTGATATCACCTTTGAATATCTCGACTCGAATTCCATAACGTCGGATTTGACCATCCGACCAAAACGACTTTTTAATGAAATCATAACAGGTGGTGCATTCTCTTTCTAAGAAGCTGACACTCATTTTTTCATCATTCTTCGTTACAGAGTTACAGAAATTCATATTGTCGTATTTGAAGTTTTTTTCAAATGTTTCAGAAGCATTTGGCGACAATTTAACATCAGCCCTTATTCTCAAAATTTTTATCAAAACTTAACTGAAGTATGTTGACATAATCACTTATGTCTCGTTATTTTGCTATACTTTCGACTGGTGGTAAATGACATACGACTTTCTGTATCTAACAAAAAAAACATTTTTTCTGCCGTAGTAGTACTTCCGACGTTGTGCCACATTTTTATACTAACGAAACTAAGTCGTATAATAGGTTCAGACCTACTTGCCTATATTTTTATAGGATTATTCAACATATTATCGTATGTAAGTGAACATACAATTTAATGCCTTCAACATAATTGATACATCTAGCCCAAAAAAGTATAACTTCGGCCCTTATCGCCACTTATATAATTCGTTTATTAAGTGCATTTAATCATTTAAGCCGCAATGAACCAGTATTTTTTAACCTACATTTCTATAAAGACTATGTTATGTCCTAGTCCACACATCCCGCGGACGGTCCGTCTGTGGAATGAGCTCCCTGCCGAGGTTTTCCCGTTGGACTACAGAATGGGGTTCTTCAAAAGAGGAGTGTACAAGTTCTTATTGGGTCGGCAACGCGCATGTGACACCCCTGGGGTTGCAAGCGCCCATAGGCTACGGTGACTGCTTTCCATCAGGCGGGCCGTATGCTTGTTTGCCACCGACGTGGTATAAAAAAAAAAAACATTTGCTTCACGGTAGGTAAGCGGAATACTAACTCGAGACATAAAAGCCCTCCGCCTCACGGCGTCGGACTTCTAACACTCTCGTTAGTAATTCCGTACTTACCTCCAGGGCTCGGATACCGGTTTTTACTCCATACAAAAGAACGAAATCGAATTTCGTCCTTTTTGTTCTTCGGTATATCAATTATTTGTTAATGGAGTAATTTAAAAATACGACAATGGTAATTTCATAACATTTAGAGTACTACATAAAGAATAAAATTTTTTTTTAAATATTGGGCTATTTCGAGGTTTTAGAAAAAAAACCGGTTCCGAGCCTTGCTTACCTCCCTTGATGCACAATGTACTATTACAAATTATCATTAGTTAAATTACTATATTACAAGTACAAATCATGATCAGTATACGTTAAGTAAGCTTAACTTATGCTCCCGACAGAATTTATTGAGACGTAATTTAGCAAAAATGACATAAACAAAAATGAGTACATACCTACTTAACATGTTACTTTGTTAACATCGACATATTTTTTAAAGTGAATCCTTTTCCTAACATTGCGTCTCATTTTATTCTTTGATTTCTGTAACGTGTTATTTTTTAGTTCGTTAAAAAATAATGATGTTACAACAATTTGAAAATAATATGGCAGTTTTTATTTTTTAACTAGCTTCTGCCCACGACTTCGATGTGTTATTCTGATGTCCATTCAATAGTTTTATTCATATTCATACATCGATTCTACAAACGTTCATATTTTGTAATAGTAGTAGGTCTACCTATCTAAATTTATTGCAATCTTTATCATGTTTATTTTTATAAACAAATAGTTACTAAATATTATGGGCATTTTTTATTTTAATCTTGACTTTTCCCTGTCTGTTTCTTAATTTATTTAATTTTATTGTAACAGTTCTGAACTTAGGCAGATATAACCCACAAACTTTCTTATTAACTTTTTTTAAGGCATGAAATCTTATATCACTATAAAGTAAAGGCAACTCACAGTAAGAATTGCAGTCATAAAGTCGGATCAGTACATACAAGCGTTTGAATTTTCCATTTCATAATTATATACAAGCATAGAGTCGGATGTGACTAATTTTACAAAAACCTTGCGTTTTTGAATAATAGATAAACGCGTAAATGTATCATAATAGTCTAGAGCTGAAGACACATAATTCGGGCTCATTATAAAAAAAACTGTTTGTCATTATCTTTTAAACTTAATGAAATATATGCAAACAAAACTGTCAATTTTGTTTTGGCTCCCCTGAAAACTTGACTTTTTTCACATCCAACCTTATGGAACTCAAGGCGAGATATGTATACTACTAAACCGCTTAAAACTAACTTATTAAATAGATTACGCTTATGTTTTATACAGTGTTAATAAACCCATACATATCAAGGGCAATGTCTGGACGAGAGCCTCAGCGTGGACTGATTCTATATAAACCATATTGGGTATTTAGAGCTGCAAGCCGATACAAAACCCTCAGGTATGTCAGTATACCAAGAATATCCAAACGCTAGGAATAGATCCGAAGATACAAATTCCGAGACTAAGAATAAGAATGTGACAATATCCCTCTCAAGATGTTCATATGTATGTATATAATATATTTGTAGGTAGTATGTTTTACAATTATAATTAACGTGATATAATATTCTAGTATGTATGTCGTATGATTTAAAGATTCCCATAATGTTATGAGACAAGCTGTCTTAATCAGAATCCGTATTACCTATAACAGAACCCCATTCGACCACAGTACTGTGAATTGCACATCAATGCACAGTATTATTCAAGCTCCATGGTAGCAAGCCCAGCCTGAAGGCATGAGACAACTTAGTCAATAGTCTGTAATATCGTTAAGCTTCGCACTTGCAATCTCGCCCATATAGTATAAAAATTTGGTTGTAAATATATAATTGGGGTCTTTAACTGCAAATGTTAGCAAACAAAGATACAGATTTCTGATCGGATGCTAATTAGATGTCTTGTCCGAATAGATCCGGGCAAGCATTCTACTTCGCGGTGTAGAATGTGCGAATCACCCTTTTCAAGGATCTCGCGCAAACCTCGAATAAAGACCGCAGTCCTACCATGAAACTCGTAGTCTCCTATCAAATTAGATGACATGTAAGAATACCCCCATAAACCGGGCATAATCACACCTTCAACAATCATCAGTAGCCTGAATCACATTATCAAAGGAATGTAATGCCCGACCCCATCGACGACTTTCTATTCAGGAACCGTATTACGCAAGAACGGACCAAGTATGACCATACTACTGAGAATTGCACATCAATGCTCAGTATTATTCAAGCTCCATGGTAGCAAGCCCAGCCCGAAGGCATGAGACAACCTAGTCAATAGTCTGTAAAATCGTTAAGCTTCACACTTTATAGTCTCGCCCATATGGTATAAAAGTTTGGTTATAAATATATAATTGGGGTCTTTAACTACAAATGTTAGCAAACAAAGATACAGATTTCTGATCGGATGCTAATTAGATGTCTTGTCCGAATAGATCCGGGCAAGCATTCTACTTCGCGAGTTAAAGTTGTGCGAATCACCCTTTTCAAGGATCTCGCGCGAACCTCGAATAAAGACCGCAGTTCTACCATGAAACTCGTGGTCGCCTAACAAACTAGATGACTCATAAGAACACACTATAAACCGCCACGACCATACCTTCAACAATCAACAGTAACTGTACTGCATCACATTATCAAAGGAATGTATTGCGGATCCTATTAACTACAACGTTAGTGTTAAATGCGGTCAATTCCAATGCAGAATAATCAATTTAGCATTTTAATAATTTCTGTGAATTTATGTGTACCGTTATCTGATGTAGATAGCTTTAATTGACAGCAGGGTAATATAGACTTAAACGTTTCAGAATAAGTTTCTTGAACCACAATCAATTTGTTGCCAATATTAAATCTGGATCACTTTATAAGAGTCTCAACTCCATAACGCACACGTTACGTTATACCGTTTGTAATCATCGTAATGAATCACGCATTCATAGTTTCTAATATACTATTGATGGACCAACGATTTATAATTAATTACTTGAATTACTGCGCGATTCATTAACAAAGAGTCGCATCCAATTAAGTCAAGTAATTGGAGGAACTGCTCACAGCCATTATTTATCACATTGAGCATAAAGATATTGAATAGCAGTGCATTGCCAATCAAGACGATGTAAACAGCAATAATTATGTATTATATTAGAATATCGTAGTTATGTCGTAGGTAGATGTTAAATCTAAAATACCCTTAATTCTAAATGAAACCGATATCCGCTTAAACGGACGATTATAATGTAGGTATAACTGTGGCGATGCAACACGTAGAGCTCACGTAAGCAGTAGCGCAAGATGCAGTAGCTGTATATGGCGCCGTAATGTATAGAGAAGCTGAGCAGTGTCGACCCAACACGAAGCACGCGTGTAGCGGTGTCGTGATGCCGTCTGTACATGGCGCCCTCTCTCTCGTACACACGAAACACCGGGAAGTAGAAAATATCATGTTTATAACAGGTATTAATAAGAAGTTAAAAATTTTGACCACGGATTATAATTGAACGGAATAATAGGAAAATAATCAAAGAGCAATTCAAATACCAAAATCAAATCAAGCAATTATTGCCCATTAATGTTCTGTTTAATCGATGAATAATAAATTATAATACTAAATAAAGAATCAATTAGACCCTTAAATAGTGGGATTCAATTAAACCAGATCCTAGCTCGCTCTCCACAACATTAATAAAATATATTTAAGTTTAGAAATATTTTTCAATGTGGCACACAATTAATTAATTTGAAGGGTAGATAATCCTATCTATTAAATAAACCAGAAGCAACACACCAGTTCAACGGAGTCATCACAGATTATGATTGCACGAAAGAATAGAAAAATACTAAAAGAGTAATTCAAATACCAAGACTAATCAAGCAATTATTGTTCATGAAATTTTCTGTTTAATCGATGAATAATAAATTATAAATCTAAATAAAAAATCAATTAACTCATTAAATAGTGGGATTCAATTAAACCAGATCCTAGCCCGCTCTCCACAGCATTAATATAATATATTTAAGTTTAGAAATATTTTTCAACATGGCACACAATTAATTTGAAGGGTAGATAATCCTAACTATTAAATAAACCAGAAGCAACACACCAGTTCAACGGAGTCCAGTCAAGACAAAATGGCAGACGCCTTTGAGCGTCACTTGCGACCGATGGAGTATTTGATGCTGATATAACTGTTGATATCTCCACACCCTTGATCCCGTGGATGATATAATTATGCCTCTCGCCGATGGACATGGACCGGAAATGAGAAATATTTTATTTAATTACCTACCAACATTTGTACACTATAATATAATGGGCTGTCATTTAATACGGAAAATAATTATCTTAACACCTTCTCTGCGGCAACTAGCTTGGCTCATCACTAACCATACTTTGTAAGGGGTCGAAAGACCCCCAACCGCAGTGAACGCGTTAGATATAACAGTCTACTAAAATAATGCTATAACTTAAAGGATGATGTTAATGTTTATGGTGTTATAACTAAGTAGAATGAGCTGAATTCAAACTAAATTTAAAAAGTTTTATTTAATTTTAGTTTAAAACTAATAAACTAAAATAAACTTTATCTAATAACTAAACGAATCCAAGTATTTCTAAAACGCAGTTATAAAACAGTTTATTAAATTATTAACTTGGGTAAGTATCATATTTTCACATCTCCGCTGCAGCAATTAGCTTAAATCGTAATTAATCGTATTTTGTAGGAGGTCGAAAGACCCCCTACCGCATTGAATGCATTAAATATAACAGTGTGCTAAAATAATACCATAAACTCAAAAATGTTATTAATGTTTAAGGTGTTATAACTAAATGAAATAGCACTGAAATCAAACCAAATTTAAAGCAAACACTATCAATTATTAGCAAATCAAAGTATTTATAAAACGCCGTTATAAAACAGTTTATTAAATTATTAACTTTTGAGCATCACATTTTAACACTAATGCAATTGGCTTAACTTGTAACTAACCATATCTAGTACGAAGTCGAAATACCCCCTACCGTATTGAACGTGTTAACACGTGGCGTATCTATACAACATACACGAATCATAATGCTGCGCGTTCCACTGCTTTACTACTATCGACTAAAGAATACGGCAACCGAATAATTAATACAGAATTATTTAGATAACCATGTTACATTATTAAAATATTACTCGATTATGTTCGTATTGCCGTTACGATGAATATTATAAAAGTAAATTAGTTAAATTAAATCAACCGTACACACAACGACCACAAGCAATGATTTATTATTATGTCCTTGTCATAGATTGCAATTTAAGATTCAATTTGTATGAAAACCATCCAGACACGGGCCCTGTATCCAGATACCCTCACACAAGCTGGACCCCAACTACAAGCTAAAACTAATTCAATCCTTATTAAATGAATATTAATAACTTACGTTCGCCCTTGTGTCGGTTTGCCGTATTCTTATAGTCATCACTAATCGACCAGTACAATTCGTTACCACTTAGTAATTCTATAAAGCATTGTCGAAAGTATATCGGAATAATAACTAATCAATATTTAAAATATGAATAAGCACGATTAAAACACAGTTGAACACACATAATAGAAACTAGATATTCGGCACGCTCATCTCCAAAGAACAACGTATCCATTTAATTTTCAACAGAATCTGAATCTACCCACTTTATAACATATCGCTGGAATTCCGTATGATTCGATGCACCTATTATTCTACAAATCACAAAGCAATGCCTATAAATATAAAGAATGCCAGAGGCGACGTACCATATCCATCTGAATCTTTTGTGCGCCCAAATGCCGGGTGGTACCGCATTTCTATCTTCGAATCACGCCCAGGAATGGTGTTACTCGCCCTATGCCTCCGCTGCCGTAAAGCCTGCCTGCTATATCTGTGAACAATTCTAAACACGATATGCCTTACAAACTAAACTCACTGACTTCCTTCCGACTCGACGCTCTGCCGACGAAAAAGCCACGAATACCTGTTACACTCCCTTAAGTCAGATTCTCTCAACTCTCATTCTCAATCCCTCAATTGTTCGTTCATTCGACGTCTTTGAATCACCTCATACTGAACATCTTTTACCATTGGCTAACAACAACTAGCTCGAATCTGATTGGTTGAAATTCTACCCGCTCTGTTTAATTCCATAGTATCCTGAATGAAAACACTGACATACAATTGTAGGTCACGTGGCACGCGGCGACGTCATGATATTTTAAATCGAGCGCCTACAAAAAGAATTAAAGCAAAGAATTATCTTCAATTGATGTCGATACGTTACAACTGACACAAATTTGTCGTTAAGAAATATATGTTGTGGATACTAAATTCCAACACATCATAAGCCACATTTAAAAGAGCATATGTTCTATTGAACATATTGTGAAAACACAAATCAAATTATTTATTAACTAAATACTTTGATTTGTGCTTTTATTTTTTCCCCAGTAGTTACACTACTTAATACTATATAAATTATAAATGCAGGCATCAGCCGCGAAAGCTGAGCACGTGGGTTCGATCCCCACCTTGGTCGTCATAATGTTCTATTTTAACTAATGCTTTACTTACTTGTGTCAAAGAAAAATATAAATAGAGAAAATAACAAAAAGGAAGTTTGACAATTTTTGGATTAGGACAGAATAAACAGTCATACATTGCTCATATGCTTTTGGTAAAAATAAACTATGTCAAAAGTCACTCTAGCTGGTTAAATCCTCTAAGGGGATTGAATAGGCAATCAAAGAAACTTGCATGTAATAAAAATATATTGGAAGTCAAAAAATATAACAGTCCAATGAATGAAATAAACTATCACAATGATACTCGTAGAATTATTGACTCGGTTCATGACATTCTCATGCTCCCTGCATTTTCCAACAGGATTTTTTTGTTCCCTGTATTGATTCTCTACTGCAGTTATATCAGCTGTCAGCTGTGCAGATTGTGGCTTCAAATTCTGAAATTAAAAACAACTAATTAGATTTAAGTACATTTTGATTTCGATTTTGCCGTGTGGTGAGGCAGTAAGAATACATTTGTCACCACCCCAACTCCTCCTGCGGGTGTCGTAAGAGTCGATGTACAACTTGCGCACTTAATTCATACAAACTTGTTTGCCCAATGCCCCGAGAGATGGCGCTGTTCTAATGGTGAACTGAGTAACACGGTTCACAGTAGACTCACCGAATAAGATTGTTTTTTTTTGTTTATTGAGATTTGTGTGGAGAGTTCAGCATTATAATTTAATATACGTCAGTTTATAATTAAACTCGGTATTTGATTTAATGCTTCCTTTTCGAGACCCTAGAGTACGGAGTTTGTACAGTCGACTAAGGGATTGAAGTGTCACTGACCATTCTACAAGATTAATGATGGGCAGCAGCGTCATCATAGTGGACACATTACTGCGATCGTCAATCCGCTTGCCCAGCGTGGCGATTATGGGCCATTTACCTCCTAATGCGTCTATACGCATAGTTAATAGGAGAGGCCTACGTCCAGCAGTGGACTAACATAGGCTGATGATGATGATGATGATGAACTTCTGCCAGTTAAGGCAAACTGAGTAAACCTTATTTTGAATACATAATGCCTTGCTTTTTAATTAAATTATGCTCAATAGACATCCATAGTGCAGTCAGCAAAAATAATACAGCCAAATTGTAGTTCAGGAAATTAAATTAAATTTAAACAAATGTACCTCCCTAAATTACTGTTACTGACTGTACTTGTGTAATTCTAAAATTAAAAATGTAGTACAAATTAGTCATAAATGTGATTATAAAAGTGAAAAAAATCCTTTAAGGAATACGGCTGTCAAAGTGATACTGTTTTGACAGTACCTGTGGCTGTGCCGCTGCCAGTTCGCCGTTGAACGTCCGGGGGCCCCTCTTGTTACTACATGGGCTGGTCTAGATCTGGCAGGCCTTCTGATTCTGGCTTGTTTCCCACTGAAGTTCCTATTCAATCTGAAAAATGACATGATATGTAATTAGTCAAATATTTCTTAACTGACTTATGTAACTACTTTTTTTTTCTATAATACCAGTCCATGTAACTTTTCATCTATCATGTACATGTCAAGGATGATATTATATCAACCATAATTATTGTTACCTATAGAATTTTATTATAACTACATTAAATGCAATCCGGTCTTAACTAATATTCCATGACCATCAAACAACAAATGAAAGAATATATACACTATTATATTGTGCCCAAAAAACAAGTTTTGATCCCCTACTAATAAAATTCACTGCACATAAATACAAAGCCATGACTAGTTTACTTGAGACAGTATTGGATTCTTTATTTATTCTATTATTTCAATAGTTAATAAGCCTTACATCCATTAAAACCAAAACACAATAAATAAATGACATGGCCACAATTATTTTATTTCTCATTAGAGGTCAAATGTCAAACATGGCTTGTTCTATTACTAAACATAATTTCAGGTTGTACAACCACCCAAAAAATTGTCCAGTGCTGCATTTATGTAACTAAAATATGTATTATAATTCACCTGGTTACAAAAAATATATAAATATACAGGGTGTTCCACGAGCCACTGAAAACCTTGAACGGGGTAATTTGGTAGGTTAAACAGTATAACTTTTACTATGGAGCTAACCCAGAAATCTCAAAAAAAAATTGCCATTTTCAGTGGCTCGTGGAACACCCTGTATACTTACATAGTTAACATAGCAGGTAACTAGGTACGCACCTGGTTGGCAGTGTCAGATCGACTACAACACAATATTAGTGTGTGTTTCGTATTTCAGCGGCAATTGCTTGCAGCTCCATGCCTTATGAAGACTTCTGTAGCTTTTATTGTGCCCAATTGTGTCTTCGAGAATCGTTGAAAAGTTAGTATAAGTAATAAAATAACTTCACAAACTTGTTGTAATTTCGTACAGTGCACAATTAAATCACATGTTTTTTACGTATATCTTTTTTTCTACGGTCCAATTTTCATTTCGTATCCTTGAATTCACTTTTTATGAATGAAATACATATTTACATAATAAAATTGCAAGCGTAACATCAAGTTTGCGATTAGCACCAATGGCGCCATAATGACAGTTGTCAAATAAAAAAAAAAGTAGTGATGTGCTTACATTTTTGATTTTGACCCAAATTTGTCAAGGGGTGGATTTCAAAACTAGGAAAAAAGTTGCGTTTCGGTGTTTAGAAAAAAATGTTTTATATTTTTATCTTTAAGGCCCTTTGATCAAAATAATCTTATCGAAATCTAAATAGTTTAATTTTAATATAATGTTTTATATGTCAAAACTCATCACCATCTAACAAAAAAATCTGAACCTCCATATTTGTACTGAAAATTATCGCAAATCTAACGTACGATTGCGAATTTTACTTCAGTAATCGTTTTTAAATATTGTTGTTAAACGTTCAAAAAAATATGATAAAAATCCTTCATCGCGTAAGTACTATTTAAAATATTTAAAAGTTTAACACCGAAAATTCATCAACACCGTAAGTGTACTGTCAAAGTTGAGGTAGTTTTGTACTCGTGCGTCTAAATAAACCGGGTGTACCCACGCCCGCCTCCTCAATTCAGGTGAAACAGCGGAACCGAGTACACGTTTGTCTATGCGGGCTCAAACAAAAAAAAATCATAAAAATGTGACTGCAATACGTGATTAACACGCTGTGGCGTCATAACCATCTACGAGTGGTTTAGAGTAAGTAATTGAATAATATTTAAACTAATTACTTGGGAATACGTACCCTTAAAGGAACTTACTAGTGAGGCGTTGACGTTGCTTTAAGTATTAGTGTTCTAAAATAATCTAGGATTTTGTGTGAAATCGTCAACACCGGGCGTGTCAATACCGGTACTGAAGCAATGGATGGTTATGATCCTGTATGTATGGAGTTGACAATTTTTGTAAATTGGTCCATAATTTTTGGTTTTTCTTGTAGTAGCAAGTACCATAGAATGTTCAGCGGCAGAGAAAAGTCTGAGAAGGGAAGGAGTCAACAAGACAATAGCGCTATAGATAGGGAAATTGCTCAAGTGTAGATCTATAAAGGCGACACTGGGCGGAATATAAAAAATCAATTAGTCCTAAAAGAGGTTTCCCACAGGGTGGACTTGTACTCATTAGTGAAGAAAATAAGGGGGGCCTATATATGCAAGCATACTCCGATGACGGAGTACTATATAGTCGTACGTGGACCGGTACTAAGCACCATAAGGGATATAATGGCCAGTAGTATCCAAAAAGTGCTGGAATGGTGCAGAGAGAGAGAGGCTGGATTTAAATCCATCAAAAACGAAGTTCGCGTTATTCACTAACAAAAGGAAGACAGAAGAGATGAAGCCCATAAGGGTACATGAACATGACAAGGAGCTGGAGTTGGTAAACGAGCAAAAGTATCTGGGGGTGACTCTGGGTAGCACGCTCATGTACAAAACTATTGTAAAAGAACAAACGGCGAAAGCCATAAGAATACTGTATCAATACAAAAGAGCGGTGTGAAGGAAATTGGGGTTAAAGTCGAGGATATTGGAATGGATCTCCAAGGCGATAATACTTCCCGAGTACTATATGGAGCGGTGGTCTGGTGGCACAGAGCACATATTAAGAAATATCAGAGATACCTAGCAAAGGTGCAGAGGCTGGCGTGTCTGATAACCGGGACGTTGAGGACAACCCGACACACGCCTTAGAGGTAATACTAGGTATAAAGGCGCTATATATATAGAAGCGGAAAAGAGGGCCATGGAACAGTGGTACCGAATGAAGGCATACAAGGAATGGAGAGGAAGTTGCGTACACAAGCGACACGAACTAATACAAGATAGGGTACTGTCTAAAATGGAAATGATGGTAACTCACAATGACCTCATAAAGGGGAAGAAGATATTCGATAAGAAATATAGAGTACATATTGGGGAGAGGGAAAATTGGAAGGTAAACGTCGAACATCCGACGTTTATATGCTTCACTGACGGTTCGATAAGAAGCTCCACAGGTCTAGCTGGAGCAGGCATACTTACTAGGCATAGTTATCCCGAAATTGGGGGAAAAGGTATCTGTCCCACTTGGTAGGTATACGAGTGTGTTTCAGGCAGAAGTTTGTGCCATACTACGGTGCGTAAGGCTCATAAACACGGATATGACGGTGGTCATATACACGGATAGTCAGGCAGCAGTGAAGACGCTAAAGAAGCCAGCGACAAAATCTTCTTTGGTACAGGAATGTAAGGAGACAGGAACTTAACTCGCTTGGAAGTTTGGAATAAACTACAAACATTCAAAGGCGCTTTGAAAATACATTGTTGATTTGACTGAAATTTGTTTGATTTAATACCCTTATGAATCTTATGATATAGTAAATCGTCATTACCATACACATAGTATCATCACCATCCATTAAAAATCATAACCATGGCATGGTCGTCATCACCATCTCGTGTAAAATATTTTTGATGCCTATAATTTCGAAATTTACAATAAGTATTTTGGATAAAAAAAACTATTTCAGAATTCCCTCGAAAACGCTCTAGACTGTCATGGCGACTTGAATGACGTCACGCCGTGCCAAACAAGCTATACGCTGTATGACTATTGATGCAAATATTTAATTAAAAATTAATTCCACATATTACAAGTACTGTATAGTGCCAGAGTGTAATAGCACAAGTTTAAAAACGCCGGACAAGTTATTTATATATGTTCCAAATGAGCCACAAATGCGGAAGAAGTGGTTAAAGCTTGCGAGGAGAGATGATGCTCAGAATTGTTTATCCACGAAATCAAGAATGTATTTTTGTGAAGACCATTTTGATGTAAGTATTTTGAACAACATGTATAGTACATATATGTAATCTAAATGTAACACGCAACGGATATATTTTACTTGACTATATTGTTGATAAAAATGATAAAACAATGACATCAGTACGTTGAGGTTATGTAAGTTGATTTAGTTTAAATCATAAGTACCAGAATTTGGATTCTATTTAAGATTAGTATACTTATTTATCATACATACTTCATCTTGTTCTAGTTGCCAAATGACATGCTTAATTATGCTGAATATGACACAATGGAACAAGTATCACAAGTGCGAATGAGACCAGGTTGCACTCCAACAAAATTTGGATGTCAAGCAGACAGAAGGAAAAGGACATGTAGCAGCACAGAACGACCATACATATTGAAAAAACAAAGAATGATGACAATAGCAGAGTGTTTGAATAAACCAGCTGAAACTCATACTCCAAGTTCATCTCTCACAGATACCCCTTGTACAAGTTCAGGTATGTAATCAATGTACAGAGTGCGCTCCGAATCGTTTTTGGTGCAAAGGCTGGCCATAGCGATCCAACGAGGTAATGCCGCAAGCATTATGGGCAGTTTTGCACCGGAGGCGGTGCGGACTTAGACTAATTACTATTTGTAATTATTTTTAGTTAAGGTTTTTTTTTTTAATGTATTGCTATTTTAATGACATTTGTATTATATTTAAAATAAAATGTACATAAATAAATATTTATAAATAATAAATATTTGGGGGACAATCTTACACAAATTGATCCAGACCCAACCTAACCGGAGGATGTACTATGAGTACCAGGCAACAATATACATAATTTAGATATTGTACTATGATGACCATTATAGTTTAAGTGACTCTATAAAAAATGCCATATGATTAAATAAATTATATATTTATACTTATACATATATGTATAAATAATTAAATATTGGGGGACACCTTACACAGATCAACCTAGCCCCAAAGAAAAGCTTGTACTATGGGTGCTAGGCATATACACGCATACTTATTTAGATAAATACATACTTATATACAGGGGCGTAGCTACTGCCGTATCTGCCGTATCAATTATACGGGGCCCCCGGGCCACGGGGGCCCCCAAAGTGTGTAAGGAAAAAGAATAAAAACTTTCTAATTTATATTACCTCCATATAAGGGCCTCCAAATAATTTTTATACGGGGCCCCGACAAGCCACGCTACGCCACTGCTTATATACATAGAAAACACCCACGACTCAGGAGCAAATATCTGTATTCATCATACAAATAAATGCCGGGATTCGAACCCAGGACTGCGGCTTAGCAGCCAGGGTAACTACGCCAGACCAGTTGTTGATACATGCATGGAAAACATCTGTCTCAGGAACAAATATTCATGCTCATCATCATCACACAATATACATAGTCCTCACAGTATTCATGCCCATAGAGATGACTGTATAAGCCCAGACTTACAGTTAAATAATCTCACAAATAAAATGTGTAGGCCTTGTGACCCAATATGGTGCAACACTGTGTTGAATAAATAAATAAAATATATTTGTACAAATAAATACCAGAATTCAAACCTAGCTTTGTAGGCAAGGTTAATAATCATCTCAAAGCTTTTCTTATACTCACTTATTTTATTTTTGTACCTATTTTACAGATTTTCAAACAATTGAACAAAATCGGCCAGAAGAATGTGAGCAAAAAGAAAATAAATCAGTTCAAGCCTTAATAGCACCTACATTCAGAAGCAAAGCTGTCCAGGCCAATGTTAAAACAAAAGCACAGGCACTATCACCTTTGAAAGCCTCAACAACATCTAGTTCCACATCTCCAATGAAAGCTGCATTAGTAAAAAAATCATCTGCTCCTGTTTTCAACCTATGCAAAATTGAGGAAGAACGTTCTGACAGTGATGTTTCCTTGTATACTCCATCTTTAGCCAACCCTGGTAGCTGGTGAGCTACCATTAAGCCTTCAATCATCTTCTGATTGCAGTGAGTTAATTGCACAAGACAGAAAACTGGAAGCTAATGAGATATTGTTGTATACAATAAAAAAAATTGAAAAACGGCCTGTGTACATAGGTGTTCCGAAGACCTGCTACTACTTGATTGACCTATTAAAAGATGACTTGAATATTCCCAAGCATCACTTATTGTTTTGTTTAAATAAAATAAAATTGGATCTTAAATTCAATCATGATTATGGAATAACTCCGTCAAATTTAAGCAAAAAATATACCACTAATTATGGAGCTAGATAGTAATATTATTAAACGCACCTTACCTATGGCATTCAGACACAAATATTATAATGTGAGTTGCATAATAGACTGCCTTGAAATTGAGGTGCAAAAGCCGTCTAAGGCAGTAGCTCAAACTTCGACATGGTCTGAGTATAAAAAAGCAAATACAATTAACTATTTAATATCCTGCACGCCCAATGGCTTAGTTAACTATATTTCACCTGGCTATGCAGGAAGAACAACTGACACATGTGTGGTTGAATCATGTGACTTTGTCAAAACTTTAAAAAGTGGTATGATTGTTATGGCAGACAGAGGGTTTAAGCATGTCGAGCAATATCATAGAAATTCAAACATCAGATTAGTAAGGCCTCCAAGCGTTGAAACAGGAAAGAAAATGAGCAAATGTCAAGCTAAACTGACCAAACAAGTTGCTAGTCTGAGAATACATATAGAAAGGGTTATTCGGCGCTTACGTGAATTTTATATGCTTAAACCGCATGCATATATTAATTTCAATTTTGTAAAAATACTTGATGACATAATAATCATAGCATGTGGTTTAATTAATTTGCAAAATTGATTAATAAAATAAAACATTGGTAGCCTAGTGGTTTAGTTGGCCCGTACCACTGAGTTTCTAGGCACTTATGTATGGAATGTCATTTGATACTTACCGATAGCTTTTCGCTAAAGGAAAACATCCTGAGGAAACCTGCATACATCTGCAAAGAAATCCAAGGGTGTATGTGAAGTCTCCAACCAGCACCGGGCCAGCATGGAGACTATAGCAGACCAAAAGCCTCTGGTTTATAAGAGAAGGCCTTTACCCAGCAGTGGGATGTAATAAGCTGATGGTGGAAATAAAACTAATATAAAACTTTAAATTTGTTTTATTACTGTAATTAAAAACCATTTAATCACAAGAAAATAATAAATCGACAAATCTAAATCCCCAACATTGTCATACATACATAAGAAGCAATCCAACTTCCATTACCTATCTTACAAAAGCTACATATTAGTTATTACCGCAGCTGATCATTACAGTAACTAAAACAAGTACTCTGACTCTACACTCTGATATAACAATGGATATTATATTAGTGTTCCAAAAGTTCATTCATTTATTATTGATTAAATTTTCAACATATTCAAGATTCAATGATATATTTATTATATTTACATTTTTATTTTTACTGTAATCTGGGTCAGCTACACAGAAATAGCAGTTCTTCTTTTGTGACAAATACATTTGAAGCTGAATTTGAGCATAAAACTTTTCTTTGGCCTCTCCATTATGTAAATAATTTTTAAAGGTCTTTGCACTTACAGGACATTTAATTTCAATGATCCCATCTTCAAATATTCCATCCGGGGACCCAGCAATCCATGGATATTTGGAGTTTAAAAATAGGCCACACTTACTATTTTTTTTTCTATTTTATCTCCACTGTTTTCCTTACATCATCTTCTAGAGCACAACCACGTTTCATGGATGGAGTATCTGGAATTTTGCCACCTAGTATGAGGCATGTCAGTGTGCCATCACTTGTTTTACATCAGCTTACTTCAAATGCTCTAGAGGCAGTTATTCGACCATATCTTTGTTCAAACCAGAGATTGCACCCATATTGTTCCCTTGTTTCTTCTTCTACAGATTCTGGTAAACATACTTTTTCAAAAACTCTTCAACACACTTTTCTTTTAAGTTATATACAAGTTGATGCATTGAGACGGCCTGTGTTTCACTTGGACAATAAGTTGGTTAGTATTTTATAAGTTCACAGTCTTCAATTTTTCTCTTTTTTGCCTCTTCCATAAACTTATTAAATACAGATGGATTAGCAGGTAACACGGGATTGCCCATGGACAGTTCTTTAGCTGTTATATTTTTTAAACTACTTCCAACTCTGGATAGCTTGGATTTTCTCCAGTAGCAATCGACCGCAGTACATGACGGTTCCTCGCTGCGGCGATGCACCCACATGAGGAACGCAATCGCGTGTTTGCAGCCTCCCTGTGACGCTACACAGTCATGACATTGAATAGATATAATAACCTCTTCGTCTTCGTCAACAACTAGCGTGCATCCGTATAATTTCGCATGCACTTTATGTTCTGGACACATTTTACACTTCACGATACAAAGTTTACTGTCTCGCTTCAGCTGCACATAGCTAACGGCGTCGCCTCCATATGAATCTCGAGAAGATCTGAAATAAAGTTTATTTTGTTTAGCAATTATCGTGTGCTTCACCTCTATACAAGACAATAAGTAATCTACTTAACTGAAATACTGCTAAGGTTATAGCACTTAATTATGTACACTTACTTCGAAGATTTACCATTGCGGAATTCCGAGGAGCAGAAGTCGCTGTTTGAAGTGTTTGACGCGAAAAGTCTACCAATCATAACAGCATCAATTCTTGGTAAATTGTTACTATTCGCTTTGGTAAATCCTGGTTCCATGGCGGCGTATCCTTGCTGGTAGCTAAATATGCCTGCTGAAAGCTAAATAACTAGAAACAAACCATTGAATTAATTTGTATCAAAATGACTATGACAAATCTATGGAAACTTAACCTCAACTCAACGTTTTGCACGACGTGACGTCACTCGTTTCTGATTGGTGTTTACCGTCACGTGACCTAATGCCTATTTTTTCTTAATTTATATTATGAAAATAATGATAATCTTTAATTATTTTGATAAATTATATTATTTTTTGTTATCTTTATACCATAATTTGTAAGTAGAAACTGTAACTCATTCGATTTATTGTTAGTGGAAACAAGCCTGTAATTATGAAGAAAAAATAAGTAATGAGACATAAAATATGAATTTATTTAATAATTTGTGGTCTTGGTGGGTTTTTAGTGTAATTTCATTTTGGTAAAGTAAAATATTCCAAAAAAATTAGTAAGCTGTCATGAAATGGAACACAACTTTTTGAATTTGCTGCCTTTTTCTACTGAGAGAGATTGCTGGACATAGTATAATCTAATCATTCAACAATTTAAAATTTCCTCTTTACGTAAGTACCTATTCGATTATAAAAACAGGATAAACTAAGCACCCGAACTATAAAAAAAAACAATTTTACAATCTGGGTCGCGTTTTATAAAGTTACAATTCACAATTTCGCTGTTTGCCTCTCTGACGCACTCACATATTGGCTAGAAAGAGAGGCAAACAGCGAAATTGTAAATTGTAACTTTATAAAACGCGACCCTGGTAGCCCTGCGATAGAAATGCTTTGATGTTTTCAAAGGTAAATAATCTGGCAACACTGGCAGTGACAAATACGACCATCGTATACCAATCACGTCGCTTATCAATCGTCAGAATCCGGTAAAATTTGACAACAACCATAGTATAGAAATCAAAATGCACGATAAAATGCCGTTTGTCAAGTTAACAGCACGACCATCATAAGCCCCCTGTATATGGTCGTCTTTGAAGGTGCTTCACTACTAAAAGCAATAGTTAATCGGTCTCCACATTGTTGTTGTGTTAATCCACTTTTAAAGTCATAATAAATCATTGCTCTAAAACTTTCGCGGGACAGCTCCATTTTCACCAGCGACTCAACGACTTTAAAAAACAATTGAAAATCGGACATTGTTTTTTTTTTCTAAGTGGCCAGTGTTTTCGAATAATGTATGCTTGTAAGAAAGAGGTATAACACATGTCAAATATACGTTCCTAAGTATTAAATTCCCGAAATTTTCAGGGCATCCTACGTAAACATTTTTTCAACCTAGACAATATGTCGACTGTATTTACTTTTGTTGTTCTGTAATGAGTGCTTCATCTGAATAAAATTTATTCTTATTGTTATTCTTCTCTTCTGGGTTGTCCCTTTCGCTCTTAAGGACATATCGGTAAGATTGAATAGACAAACAATACTTAGCGGCTTGCTAAGTTACCAGACGTTTATGAATGACAGGGTAAGTTTTTAGCTTGACGGGCGTTATTCAACGCTGAAATACCACATACTTAAAACAGACATCGATGTAATCATAAATGTAGGAGCGCTGGATTTTTGACAGGACTCCAATCCTATGGCTATGTTTCTGCGCTAATGAGCGGTAGGTATATTAAAATTATGTGAAAAGTAACTATTGAGCTACCTATTTAGTAATATTTTTTTTGAAAATTTATCGAGTAGCAATGTAACATGAACACTTGTTTGATTAATGGAAAAATCGGATAGCTACTGACTGCAGTTGTGATAAATAAAGCTTTAATTTGGTACGTGGTTATACATTTAATACTGTTTTACCTATTCTCATGGAAAAACACATGTGCAATTTTCGGTAATCATACGAAAATGTGTTTATCAGGGCGTTCATTAACTGAGGAGTGCTGACTATGTACAGTCGACGTCAAAGATATACGGTTTAGGTGCCATAAATATATTTACACAACTTTATGGCTATGACATTAAGGTCGTGTAAATATATTTTTAGTACAGATGGTGCCTTTTTTAGGGTCTAGTGCGAGAAGTGTATCATTTTACGTCAGGTCCAAAACTTCGGAGGGCCATAACTGCACTAAAAAACGTCGTACAAGACACGTCCAAAAACGAAATTAGTAACTCGTGTCGATTTAAAACACTCCCTATGGGTCGTGTTTTAAAACATCGCCACTCGTTTCGAATTTCATCTTTTCCGCACTTGTGTCGTAATGTATTATTTTGGCGCCTAACCTGTAATAATATCTTTGACGTCGACTGTACTCCAACTGTTTCTGACTATGTCTACTTTTACAGTAACTAAATGCTTAATTTTTTTTTTTATTCGCATAAAAAGTAATTACGCCTTAAATAAAAAACTCGACAAAAAAAAGTTGAAGACAAAAAGTGGTTTTATTTAAAAGACGGTTGTAATTCATATTTGAAGATAACATTTTTTGAAGAAAGATAGAGAAGGTGGCTCCTATAAAATGGCTGATTTAACGAATCGAAAATAAAATAGAGAAGTTGCGGAACACTGAATTAAAATTCTAAGAAAAATAATGGGCGCTAAATTAATCTAAAACAAACTGCTTTAATTTTTTCACAGAACCCTTTGCTACAGTAAAATGCAAAGTCAGAAGCGCAACAAAGTAAAAATAAATCACTTTCGTGAAAACAAGTTAGGTAACTGTGTTTTTTCACGCATGGCACAAAGGCTCAAAGCTCAAAGGTAGCGGCAAGGTAGAGGGGAATATAAAATGGGTTCAGTGCAATAGTAGATTGTGTCACAAGGGATCACAATGGTATATTTCCGGCGTGGGCGTATATTGAATCCTGAATAGAGCGACGGATTCCACAATTGACAATTGACTAAAGTGGAATCCTGAGCGTAATGAAGAATTCAAGCGTTAACGCCCAAGACGAAATAATTTTGATACCGTGTACCTACCGTTTGACACATACTGCTTTTCACACCACCTATGAGAAAAATAAAAGATATATCACAATTAATATTTATGCAAATAATCGATTCTGAAGGAATTTTTATCAATTATGAACGTACTGTTTATTTTCATATTTCATTGTAATTTTTTAGGCTGGCAATAGAAAGTCCTTGAACAGAAAAGTGCCACTTTGATCCCTCCCAGCAGGGAAGAAAAGGCCCGTATTCGAATAGGTGGTGTGAAAAGTAGTTTTTTTCTTTGAGACTAAGGTAGACAACAGTGTGCTTAGACAAGTTGCCAATCGCTAACGCTTAATCATCAATCGTAAACGAAAGGCAGCTGCAGCAACTGTCTTTGTCACACTAATAGGAAAGAGTGACAGAGAGGGAAAACTACGATAGGCGATTAAGCGTTAGCGATTGGCAACTTGGCTAAGCATCCTGAGCTCTCAGCCCACCTGAAGGAAAGCGGGAACTGAGGCCCATGGACATAGTGACCAAAAAATCGCCTTTGTGCTGCCTACCCTGAGGAATAAGATGGATTATCTCTATCCTAGTAATTACACCGGCTATCTCACCCCCGAACCGGAACACAGTGTCAACAGCAACACTATCAATCGATATGTAGGTATATTGAACTTTAGGCTGCTCAAGAACCTTGTCAGACTTACAAGTAGTAAGAGATTTCTTACAATTTGATTAATGCCGTCACTTTGACATAGTTCTATATGGTTCCAATTGGTTGACTATACAGAGTAAATGACCATTTTTTGCCATGAGGTCATGACCATGTCCTATTATTGGTATCCATATTTTTATAAAAATAATGAAGTACTGAATTGGTATCGGTCCGACTGCACATGTGAAATGGCTGCTTTAACCTAAGGCCGGAATTTTCCTTGATAGCTCCGACCCTAGCACTTAGGTACGTAAAAAGTTCACGGATGTAAGTCCAGCCTAAAGCTAATGCACCACCTAGGCTGGCACCATCAAGTAAATGTGAAAGAATAATGTAGATATATTTTGAGCCCATTATCGAAAAATCATCATCATCATCATCTCAGCCATATGACGTCCACTGCTGAACATAGGCCTCCCCTCTGGACCTCCACATGTACCAGTTAGATGCGACCTGCATCCAGCGTGCCCCGGCGATCTTCATAAGGTCGTCTGTCCATCTTGTAGGTGGACTTCCTACGCTGCGTTTGCCTAGCCGTGGTCTCCACTTGAGCACTTTTCGACCCCATCGACCATCATCTGCTCTGCGTGGAAATTGGCCTGCCCATTGCCACTTCGGCTTGCTAATCCGGAGGGCTATGTCAGTAACTTTGGTTTGCCTATGGATCTCCTCATTTCTGATTCGATCACGCAGATAAACTCAGAGCATAGCCCTCTCCATAGCTGAGTTTAGACATGAGGCTGACTGTGAAGAGCCACGTTTCGGCGCCGTAAGTCATCACTAATTATTGTAGACTTTCGTCTTAAGGCACTGAGGTATGTCGGACGAAATTACTTCGCGTAGTTTCCCGAACGCTGCCCAACCGAGCTGGATCGGCGGTTGACCTCCTTCTCGAATTTGGACCTACCTAATTGGACTACTTGTCCTTGGTAGATGTACGAGTACATAATCGAAAAGTATAAGTTTGTTTTTCAAGCATTAAGAACGGAACCCTATAAATTTAGAAAATCCTCGCGAGTTTGTAAACCCTTTGTGAATGAACTGCGAATTTCGCGCTTCACTATTTTTTTAGCTGCCAGATTACTTAGAGCAACATTACCATCGAAAATGAACCGTTTAGAAATACTTACATACATTTCTTGTTAACAATCCAGTTGGCTGTGAAGCTACAGGGAAAAACAGCAATGGATACCGTAGCAAGTTGGCTTATCGTTCCGTGAAACTCAAAGTGGTACGAACATGGTTGCATGTAGTTATTCATTTGTCGTTTCGTTGGTTTTATTTTGTCTAGCAATGAAATTAAAACCTTTATTATTCGTGATAAACATACCTGGGATAACTCGGGGCATTTATACGAAAGTGATGTAGCAAAATATTTTATCGACTAAAAATATATCGATGTTACTGTGAATGACAACATCAAAATGTTATTCGGCATAAATAAATATTAGGTACTTACTCTTCAATTAAAATAAAAAATAAATTTAAACGGGTAGTTACGCGTTTATTTTCAAAATATACAATTAATATTAAAATATCAATATTTAAATTGTCATTTTTAAAATGACATCTGCATACTTTTACTATCTGAAGAGGCTCGATATCAGATATGACATCGAACCTCTGTACTGTAATCGAGAATGTTCAATAAGCACATCTTTTATTATAATTATATCGACATCTTATTAATCGATATCAAATCCCTATAACTTGCCCCCAGTTATCCCAGGTATGGTGATAAAGTACCTTAACCTGCAGCGGTCATTGTTTAATAAACAAAGGAGGTTTCACTGCTATCGTTTTTAAATTAACAGTTTCGGACACAAAGAAAATCACCGCGAAAATGCAACATTGTTCAATGTTCGTTGGTCTGATTCAAAGGAAATAATAATTATTGGTTAACCGCGTATTATTAATTTAATTAAATCATTGAGATGAGCATGCGTTTAATCAGGTTTAAAGGATTACTGGTTGATTAAAAGAGATTTTTGTTTTTGCCCGCTGGATTAAGTTGTTTATACTATTTATTAAAGTACATACTTATTTAATTAATGATATTAAATATTACGGATACGTACAAACAACATAAGGAAGGTAAGCTTTACATTATACAAATAGTATAGCTTTATAGCCGTATCGCTTAAACCAAATGTAAGTTCTTAACTATTATTCTAAATATTCTAGATTCAGACTTTGATCATTTGCAGAAGTACACTCAATGAGAGTTTTCTCGAAAACGTATGCCATTAGTTGGCGCTACTTAGCCGTAAGGTTCCGCTAAGAAACACAATTATCTAGCTCCAAAGAAAAACTAATTCGAAAGTATTTCTATTTTTAGGGTTCCGTAGCCAAAATGGCAAAAACGGAACCCTTATAGATTCGTCATGTCCGTCTGTCCGTCTGTCCGTCTGTCACAGCTGATTTACTTGGAAACTATAAATGCTACAGTAACGAAATTTGGTAAGGATATGTGTTGTATGAACCGCTACAGGATTGTGATACTAAATTGTAAAAAAAAACCATTGGGGTGGGGGCCCTCCATACATGTAACTGAGGGATAGAATTTTTTTTTTAGTTGTATATAAGCGTGTGGGGTATTAATAGAAAGGTCTTTGAAAATGATATGAAGGTTTATAAATCTTATTTAAATTTAAGCAAATCGTTTTCGAGATATCAGCTCTCAAAGTCTGAAAAATGTGTCCCCCCCCTCTATATTTTAAACTACGCGATATAAAATTCTAAAAAAAATATATGTTATGCACATTAATAAACTCTATCAACGATTTTTGGTTTGATTAAATTATCTTTTTTAGTTTTTGAGGTAGGTTGATTTAACTGTATTTTTTTAATAATAAATTGATAATGGTACGGAACCCTTCGCGCGCGAGTCCGACTCGCACTTGGCCAGTTTTTTAATATAATTTTATTAACTCATACAAAACATTTAAACACGAAACTATAGGCGCTCTGAGAATTTAGACAAGATTCTGGAACCGACGCCTCAGTGCTGCTGAACGAACGTCATTTCAGAAAACTCTCATTAATTGAAATCTAGGCATAACTAAATGACAAGTACGAGGAGGTACCTACCTAATCAGATATTTCTTACAAATTCTGTTTTATTAAATTAGGTACTTCCTGAGTGACCCAGGGTACCAATTGGTAGACTATGCATTAGGCTCCAAAAACATACTAACGATTTTGATCCTTGTGCCATGGATACGTTTTGAAATGTAAATATATATTTAGTATGACTGTACAAGCATAGATTACGAACCGTTTATTACATTTACAAGATGTCTTGAAGTAATATCTCATTAGTAAAGAGCATTCACACTTCAAGAAAAGGGTCATAGTCACAGCACTTATTCTAACAAGACGCGCTTAATAGAATTGCATTTCGTGTCGTTTTTGTTCTACCGTCTCCAACGCAGCCATTTCGGCTGTCCCAGATCAAAGCCTAGTAAGTGTGTTTAGCGAAATTTTACAGAAGAAGCAAACAAACGTTTTGTTAAAAAAAAATAGTAGCAGAGACCTTTATCTCACAAGACTTGGTTTTATACAAAGAAGTATAACTTGCTTTATAAGACAAACTATTGAAAATTAATATATGTATCTATTTGGAACTTTTATGTGCCTTACTAACAACTGATTACAAAAAATAAAAGAAATGTTATGTCAATTACAAAACTGAAACCTAGCATGTGGTACAAAAATGGTACATTTTACGGCTAGTAAGCAGTAAACTCTTACATTTCAAATATAAAATCAAGCAAATGCCCACTTTGAAATTCGGATTAGGATTACCATTTTAATAGTACCTAAGGTAATTATGCAGTATAGTGCATTGGGGTAATTTCAAACTACAGAAATGCTCGGGTAATTTCGGAATAAATCTTGATAGTGATAAAAATAATGGTACGTTTTATGGTCAATCGAAATAAGACGACTTTTGAAATTACCCCAAAGCACCCTATTTAATTGCAATCTAGGGAATTATAGTTATTTTGAAATTATTGACTACCTTAGTCAATAATTTCAAATTAATAGTTCTTTCCCGCAGAGGTTTGCTGAAAAGTACTAACAAAATGACTCCTCATTGAAACTTCCCAAAAACATCATTCTAAGCCGATAAATGTCCACTACAGGACATAAGCTTCCCCTAGTAGGTTCATTGCCATAATTACCTATTTTTTTTTAAAGTTGTCTTGCACTTGTTTTTTGTTTTTGTAACTTTTAATATGATTTCCACTAAGAATCGCGAGCTCTTTCCATCCTGATAGAAGAAAATTTGGGTATCATCTTCTGCTACGAATGTATGCATGTGCATACCATTCGAATATCACGTGTACCTATAAACATTACTACACACGTGACTTTTGGCTTACCAGCGAAAATAATAAAACGGCAATAAACATTCAAATCCGCAATGTGTTTTTCAAAAACTTTTGTACGAAATATCATTTGATATTCACAAGTGCTTTACGGTGAAGGAAAACATCGTGAGGAAACCTACATACACCTGCAAAGAAATTTAAGTGTGTATGTGAAGTCCCCAACAAGTACTGGGCCAGCGTCGGGACCACGCAAAACATGCACGATTGCACGTTTGATGTCGAATTGTGGAATGAAATAACAGATACAATACAATAGCAACAAGTACTGATTATTATTTGATTTGTTTTATCAGAACCTTCGTCGTAATTTGAAGCTTCTGATAATTAGTCCAGGGTTCTTCCAAAGAGAGACAACGGACAACACCGACAAATAATTCACGTAATGATAGTAACGTTATGAATTATCGAAGATCCAATTTTGTTCATTATCAAAAAGTACAATTTTTTGGTCGGTTCTTTATCGGATAACAACCAAAACGCCCTATACCAATCGTCAGTAGAAACTAAAATAATTGTAAACAAAGCCTAAATAATTGCATAATTCCATGATCACGTACTTTTAGAACACAATCTTGGCCTCGTCACCAACTTAAAACCTTAAGCCTTGAGTTCACTGACACTTTTAGTGAAAATTATTAATATTTTGGCCACTTTGATGACTCTGCTGCCCGTCATCGATAAATAAATGGTCAATATCAATTCAATTCCTCAGTCGACTCTTACGACACCCGCGGGGCGGTGACAAATACCGTAGGCAGGGAGCGCGGGAGCGGCGACCATTAGAACGCAAACTTCACTCATTACTGACTTGATAGGTTTTATTTATTGTTATATTTGAATTCCTTGTACGACCCTTCGGCAATTATTAAAATCAAAAACCTAGTAAGGAACAATTTCCATATTCAAAAATCTAGTCGGCTGTCCCAAATCAAAACCTAGCAAGGGACATTTTTTGTCAAAATACGTTTTTTTAATGTATCTGCCCCAAATGTTGAGCTGCGTCTAATGCAAAAACACCTGTATTTCTATCTCAATTAGAACCAAAGTTACGAGACCCACCAAACCTAGCAAGGGCATTTCTTACATGCCACCAACATATTCAAAATCCTAGTGAGTAACATTTTCAAGTCCAAAAACCTGGCAACTGCATGCTATACTAGGTTTTTGAGTTTGTAAATGGAACACACTAGATTTTTGAATATGGAAATTGTTCCTTACTAGGTTTTTGATTTTAATAATTGCCGAAGGGTCGTACAAGGAATTCAAATATAACAATAAATAAAACCTATCAAGTCAGTAATGAGTGAAGTTTGCGTTCTAATGGTCGCCGCTCCCGCGCTCCCTGCCTACGGTATTTGTCACCGCCCCGCGGGTGTCGTAAGAGGCGACTGAGGAATTGAATTGATATTGACCATTTATTTATCGATGACGGGCAGCAGAGTCATCAAAGTGGCCAAAATATTAATAATTTTCACTAAAAGTGTCAGTGAACTCAAGGCTTAAGGTTTTAAGTTGGTGACGAGGCCAAGATTGTGTTCTAAAAGTACGTGATCATGGAATTATGCAATTATTTAGGCTTTGTTTACAATTATTTTAGTTTCTACTGACGATTGGTATAGGGCGTTTTGGTTGTTAACCGATAAAGAACCGACCAAAAAATTGTACTTTTTGATAATGAACAAAATTGGATCTTCGATAATTCATAACGTTACTATCATTACGTGAATTATTTGTCGGTGTTGTCCGTTGTCTCTCTATGGAAGAACCCTGGACTAATTATCAGAAGCTTCAAATTACGACGAAGGTTCTGATAAAACAAATCAAATAATAATCAGTACTTGTTGCTATTGTATTGTATCTGTTATTTCATTCCACAATTCGACATCAAACGTGCAATCGTGCATGTTTTGCGTGGTCCCGACGCTGGCCCAGTACTTGTTGGGGACTTCACATACACACTTAAATTTCTTTGCAGGTGTATGTAGGTTTCCTCACGATGTTTTCCTTCACCGTAAAGCACTTGTGAATATCAAATGATATTTCGTACAAAAGTTTTTGAAAAACACATTGCGGATTTGAATGTTTATTGCCGTTTTATTATTTTCGCTGGTAAGCCAAAAGTCACGTGTGTAGTAATGTTTATAGGTACACGTGATATTCGAATGGTATGCACATGCATACATTCGTAGCAGAAGATGATACCCAAATTTTCTTCTATCAGGATGGAAAGAGCTCGCGATTCTTAGTGGAAATCATATTAAAAGTTACAAAAACAAAAAACAAGTGCAAGACAACTTTAAAAAAAAATAGGTAATTATGGCAATGAACCTACTAGGGGAAGCTTATGTCCTGTAGTGGACATTTATCGGCTTAGAATGATGTTTTTGGGAAGTTTCAATGAGGAGTCATTTTGTTAGTACTTTTCAGCAAACCTCTGCGGGAAAGAACTATTAATTTGAAATTATTGACTAAGGTAGTCAATAATTTCAAAATAACTATAATTCCCTAGATTGCAATTAAATAGGGTGCTTTGGGGTAATTTCAAAAGTCGTCTTATTTCGATTGACCATAAAACGTACCATTATTTTTATCACTATCAAGAGTTATTCCGAAATTACCCGAGCATTTCTGTAGTTTGAAATTACCCCAATGCACTATACTGCATAATTACCTTAGGTACTATTAAAATGGTAATCCTAATCCGAATTTCAAAGTGGGCATTTGCTTGATTTTATATTTGAAATGTAAGAGTTTACTGCTTACTAGCCGTAAAATGTACCATTTTTGTACCACTTGCTAGGTTTCAGTTTTGTAATTGACATAACATTTCTTTTATTTTTTGTAATCAGTTGTTAGTAAGGCACATAAAAGTTCCAAATAGATACATATATTAATTTTCAATAGTTTGTCTTATAAAGCAAGTTATACTTCTTTGTATAAAACCAAGTCTTGTGAGATAAAGGTCTCTGCTACTATTTTTTTTTAACAAAACGTTTGTTTGCTTCTCCTGTAAAATTTCGCTAAATACACTTACTAGGCTTTGATCTGGGACAGCCGTAGTGTGTTCCATTTACAAACTCAAAAACCTAGTATAGCATGCAGTTGCCAGGTTTTTGGACTTGAAAATGTTACTCACTAGGATTTTGAATATGTTGGTGGCATGTAAGAAATGCCCTTGCTAGGTTTGGTGGGTCTCGTAACTTTGGTTCTAATTGAGATAGAAATACAGGTGTTTTTGCATTAGACGCAGCTCAACATTTGGGGCAGATACATTAAAAAAACGTATTTTGACAAAAAATGTCCCTTGCTAGGTTTTGATTTGGGACAGCCGATTTATGATGTTTATTGTAATAAAGGCGATGAATCACCATTTCCCTATGTTGACATGAATATTCCATGCTAGGGTTATGAGAGTCACTGAGAGCCAGAAGTCCAAGTTGAAGGCTTGCCAACGTGCCATGGAGCGCAGAATATTAGGTGTTAAAGGACAGATCGTGCGGTGTTCATGTCATGAGCATAGTGAATACCACACTGGCATAGCGGATGTCGGGGTAAAATCTGCCAGGCTTAAGTGGGACTGGGCTAGTCACGTTTGCCACATGCACCCAGATAAGCGGGCTAATAACCAAGAGTGGGTGCCGGAAAATGGGCGACGCAAACCTTGACGTGTACCTAGACTGGCCGACAGGAAGCTCGGTTTAGGGAATCGTGGAAGTCGTGGAGAAAGGCTTTTCCCAGCGGTGGGACACTCACACAGGCTATTAAAGGGAGGGTTATTTAGTGCTTAAACTCATAGGGTTCGAACATTAGCCTGACGATTGTGGAATTTTGTTTATCGGTCCGGATGAACTCATGTATTTTAAAAGGATATGATACGCTTTTTCATTTGGATAGAACAGTGTGAAAACGCTCTAACACAAACACTTAAACTAAATAGAAAAGACAACATCAAAGGTTATGGGCCTTAATGGTTTCGGTCTCCCTTGCCTGTCGTAAAAGACGACTAAAAGGGGTCAAGTAAAAGCCATCCCACTCTCTTGTTATTAATTCTTAAGGTGACTATTGTGTTTGAAAATTAACGTATAGCTTGCAAATAAATATTTGATAGTTTACATGCAATTGAGCCCAATAATGAATTCGATTTTGTTAAACGTTATGTTGTAAAATAACAATCAGCTAATTGGCAATACCTGATATTTATTACATCATATACAAACAGACGGGGACCCGCTGGAGGCAAGCAGCGCAGAACCAGTCATATTGGCGATCATTGGGGGAGGCCCATGTCCAGCAGTGGACGTCCTTTGGCTGAAATGACGATGATGATAATATATACAGACAGTAGAATAAAAAATACTCAACGGAATGTCACAAGAATGAGCTGTAATAAAATGAAAGAAAAATAGAAACAATTAAAATCAGGAAAATATGAAATAGAAAATTGTAAAACGTAATTTGTCATTACAACTGAGTAAAAATAACGGCACAATAAAACAATTGAAACTCGTAAAAGTTCAGCCATAAAACGTCAAACAGCCCCGATACCAAATTCCACTCAAGTCTAGTCACCGGAGTTAAATTAAAACCTTTCCCTCGAATAACGCCGTTTGATGTCAAATGGCACAATAGAAACCACCTGCAGACTCATTTAATAAGGCCCAAGTTATTAAGTCTAATATTTCAATAAGGCCCAACAAAATCTAATTAATTTGCAAAGTCACAGTGTCAATCACGGTTCTCAATTAGTACTTCCACAAATGTTGACCGCGGAGGAAAACGTAATTTAGCTTCTACCAATTTCATCCACTTGTGACGTTCTTCTTGTAATATTTTACCAGGTCTCAAGAGCGTAGTGAAGTGGCGTAAGTACCGAAAAGTGTGAGCGTTGTTGAGTTGTTTTTAAAATGGGCTGGCAAATTGTCCTTTTGGAAGGCAGGTGAGATTAGCCACGGACGGTTGAGCATTTTAAGGGCTTTAATTAGTTTGTCAGAGGGAAACAAGTGAATTTTATTGCAGGATGACCGTCTTTCTTTTAGACATTATGTAATTTTCTTCTTAGGAATTCTATAATTGAAACCATTTACAGCGGGCAAATGATGTCTATAGTTATCGTGACAGGTCTGTTTTTTATATACTTAGGTACTTCATTAGAACGTGTTAGCAGTTTTATCTTACACAATATACGATAAAATAGAAGAGATAGAAAGAGAAGAGACTAATCGAAAGAAAATTTAAGTGAAATTAAATCAAAAGCGCAATAATATATCATATGATACCATTTACTTACCCCCATATCCATAAACGTTCTTATTGTTCGACCCTTTTGGTTTTATAGGCATATTGACAATACCGAAAGGGCCAAGCAATACTTTTGCTAAGTTAGGAGACAGTTATGGGGGTTTTAAATATAATCATTCTCCAATCCACAATGCCACGCACCAAATACCTACATATACCTACCTAATGAAGCGCAAAACCCTTCAGGTATTAAGGCCACATATATTATCCCGAAATATAATTCGACATTATGTACCATAATCCGGTATAAGGGGACCGCCATATTTTGCGAGCTATCTGCCTGTCGCGAGCCAGCTGGCTTTATAGTAATAATTTTATGGCACAGCTTAAGTTGCTGCTACAGTCATCTGATATTTCGAAACGGTCAGGTCGCTCATAAATATCTGAGCTAGACTCTATTGTCAAAGCGTTAAAGTGCATGTTTAGATGTTTTTGAACAACTTGGCCGCTTCGATATATCTGATAGTGACTTTACTGACTTATATAGCGGGGTTAACAAGGATATTGTTTGGTTAGGTTTTTGTTCTGAGTAGGGATTTAATCCACTGAACTATTCTTTATGGTATAAATAGTTGGCAAACAACATACGACCGCCTGGTGGCAAGCACCAAGCCCTACTGGGCTGACCTGCGATTGAAAAAATAAACTTAATAAACCTTTTCGTTTGGTTTCCCGG
Source organism: Thaumatotibia leucotreta (assembly GCA_025490895.1). Taxonomy (NCBI): domain Eukaryota; kingdom Metazoa; phylum Arthropoda; class Insecta; order Lepidoptera; family Tortricidae; genus Thaumatotibia; species Thaumatotibia leucotreta. The sequence goes on from JALPQI010001921.1 coordinate 76,056, forward strand.
CATCTACAGTAATATTCTATTTCACTTCTTCTTCTTCTACTAAGAGCCTGGCTCTTGTCGGTGGAGTAAACACCATTCCGTTCGTTGTTCTGCTAATGCTTGAGCTCCTGGTACGACACTACATTAATTTTCTCCTTCACTTGGTCCAAAACTGCTTGCCTTGGTCTCACTCGGCCCCTCTTCTCTTCCACTTTTCCATCAATTACAGTTTTAATATATGTAATTGTCATGTCGTAACAAGTGCCGCAACATAATTCCTCGTCTGTTCTCAATCGTCTTAATTAGAGATCTCTTCTCCCCTATCCTATCCAATACTTCCTCATTCTTTCTTTTCACAGAGTGCCACAATTTTTAATATATCTTCTAATCTAAAATTCACTTCCTTTCCTTCTACTCGTAAAGTCAATCCACTCACTTGCTTTGTATTTGACAACAACTCTTATATAAATAAAATTGACAGGTCGCAACCACAGTGACATGAAGCAATTGAGTGGATATATGTACAGTTTCGTAATACACCATTATGCAGAAATGGCTCTCAGGGACTAGAAGATTATTGCCTCAGAACACCTGATAGTTTTGCCGGAACGCTTCGCTACTTCTGCATTCAGTCCGATTTCTCAGTGGACGGGATTACGAACCGAAACTCAAAGAAACATCTTAGCGACAGTACACAGACTAATTTACAAATTAGCAAAAGTATCCCCTCCGTTCAGCTTTTAAATTGCAGTTTGCAACTAACTGCAACTGAAAAATATTTTTTTTATAATTTCAACTACAAAATTTTTCGTAGACCGCTTAACAACATCCCCATAATAGGGATTTTATATCTAAAAAAAATATTTTTATTATTTAGTACAGATGGTGCATTTTTTAGGCTCTAGTGCGAGAAGTGTGTCATTTTCCGTCAGGTCCAAAACTTCGGAGGGCCATCTGTACTAAAAAAACGTCGTACGAGACACGTGCAAAAACGAAATTCGTAATTCGTGTCGATTTAAAACACTCCCTGTGTCGGTCGTGTTATAAAACATAGCCACTCGTTTCGACTTTCATCTTTTTCACACTTGTGTCGTAATGTACTATTATATAATTGAGTAGAAAGCATTTGAAGGGTCAACGGTATGCCGTACTTGTAGCTTTTTCTTCCTTTATTATTTAGGTTATACTGCCATTTTCCCGAATTACGTATAATATACCAAATATCCCTTGCCAGCCGACTTTTTGCCGATGATTTACTTGTTGTACCAATATTCATCATACCAACGCTCGACACTTTAGTGACTAATAGTTGACACTTGGGTGTCTGCACCCGTAATCATACCGGTATGATTGCAAAAAAATTGTACATCCTAGTAACATGTACATCCTAGTTAGAATTCATTTACATGTTATGAAAGTAATACAAAATATATGAGTGACGCGATAAAATAGAGATGTAAAATTTTGTTTTTCATTAAAACCCTTAACTATATGTGTACATTTTTTTCAATCTAATGAAATCTGTTACTTCACTACAAAAAATAAAGTCACTTTTTGTCCCTGTGTCCTTTTGTACGCTTAAATCTTTAAAACTACGCAACGGATTTTGATGAGATTTTTTTTAATAGGTAGGGTAATTCAAGAGGAAGGTTTTTATGTAGGTATAGTATCCATGCGAAGCCGGGCGGGTCGCTAGTCTATTATAAAGACAGAAAATTGAACGTGCCACGTATTAGGTTAGCGACGAGCATTGGCATTCATCTACATTGACATTGTAATACTGTTAGGTTGTAAGGTATACTGCGTGCATCTTTTCGACCAGAAAGGATTTAAGTTTTCCACCTATCAGTTTTGTTCCTGTACTCTTAAGCTTTAGCTTTCTTCGCATCGCGCATCCTTTTCTAAACTGAAGTGAGGAAACGAAACAATGTAGTTTATTTGTAGAGTTTCTCCAGTTCTGAGAATTATTGCGAAGCAATCATCTTACCTACATCCAATATGTGTGGTACAAAATTTTGTTTGACATTCACACCTGAAAAGTTTCTAAAACAATAAAGGGATGTGATACCTACAGTAAAATTTACGCAAATAATGTTCACCTCATGTTAATGACATAAGGCGAATAAGAGTAAATACAATACACAATGTTCCTACGATGAGAACTTTTATTTAAACCGGCCAATGACGTAGAGATTGTTAAGCTAACTCTGGCAATTTTATTATACAAATGTACCTATTTACTTTCTATTGAATGTTAAGTGAGGAGCAATATTTATGTATTTATTTATTTAATCTTTATTGCACAAAAGAAAAATACAATTGTACAAAAGGCGGACTTAATGCTACGAGGCATTCTCTATCAGTCAACCGTCGGGCAAAGCAGAAATCATGTAGGCGATAAATGTACTTCTAAGTTGATCGTCAAACAAAATTTTGTTTGACATTCACACCTGAAAAGTTTCTAAAACAATAAAGGGATGTGATACCTACAGTAAAATTTACGCAAATAATGTTCACCTCATGTTAATGACATAAGGCGAATAAGAGTAAATACAATACACAATGTTCCTACGATGAGAGCTTTTATTTAAACCGGCCAATGACGTAGAGATTGTTAAGCTAACTCTGGCAATTTTATAATACAAATGTACCTATTTACTTTCTATTAAATGTTAAGTGAGGAGCAATATTTATGTATTTATTTATTTAATCTTTATTGCACAAAAGAAAAATACAATTGTACAAAAGGCGGACTTACTACTACTACTACTAAAAGGAAATTCGTAGCTCTTGTTCGCAATTTATTCGTAATTTCGAATTTCCTTTTCGCACGTCTATCGTATGACGTTTTTCGGTACAGATGGTCCTCGGAAGTTTTGATTTGACAAGAAATGAACCAACCACTTCTCACACTAGCTCGTAAGAAAGCATCAACTTTACTGAAAAAATACTTTGTTTATTTATTTAACTCGTTAAAATGTCGCTCTCTGCCAAAACGGACCACTGTACGAGTATCACTCGGTATTAAAAAAACCATTACCAATTTCTAAATCAGTATAATCGAAATCAGGGTGCATAGCCAAGTTGCCAATCGCTAACGCTTTAACGTCAATCGTAAACGAAATGCAGCTAACTGTCTTTGTCGCACTAATATGAAAGAGTGACAGAGAGGGAAAACTACGATACGCTACTAAGCGTTAGCGATTGGCAACTTGGCTAAGCATCCTTATATCTGTGCATTATCGGTCCCAAAAAAAGAACGTCCCAACTATAAAATATCCCTAGATAGTAAATACTCCGGCAAGGTAGGCGGTAATAAGAACTTTGCACATTTCTTTCAGCTTGCTAGTTGTGGGACCCAATTCGACCGTTGTCTGGCAACGTAATAAGGGTCTTGTTTCATTCACGAAACGTGACATGTAGACGGTGCCCTCATGTCTAACGTAATTTGACCCCTTGTTATTGCAGATTATTACGTTCCTACATTTACCAGGTGGCTTATGATGGTTCCGTTTTATACATTTATCGTGTTACGCGTCACTTTCGCAGTTGCATACTTGTTAGAACGTGACGGCAACGACGACAAACGATTAGACGCGGTACCATCATAAGCCTACAGCGTCGGCAAGGCACATTGCACGTAGAACCGATGGCCGTTGGCGCGGAAAGGTTCACGAGTGGCGGCCACGTACCGGAAGACGCAGCCTGGGTGGGCCCCCCACAAGATGGACTGATGACCTGGTGAAGGTCGCAGGAGTCCGCTGGAACTGGTGGCGAACAGGTCTAAAAGCATTCACTGCTGGATATACGAGTAGACCTCCCCCAAAGATTGCCACAATTGACCGGTTGCGCCTCCCGTATCCATCGGACTCCTGCGAGTCTAGTGACCTTCACCAGGTCAACAGTCCATCTCGTGGGGCTTTCCCATGCTGCGCTTTCCTGTACGTGGTCGCCGCTTGAGAAACTTGCTGCTTCAACGTCCATTAGTTCTATGTGCAATGTGCCAAGTGCCCCTCCGACTGCTACTGAAGTTTAGCGATTCGGAGACCTAAAACGAGTTCTTACCATACATTGGTTAGGTTAAGGGCGATGCGTTCTGAAGACGTTGAGAATGTCGGCAGATCTCGGGTTGGGCCTGTTGGGGACATCGTAAAATCGTCTATTTATTGTCTTGCAGCAGTTGTAGTTTTGTTAAAATTATTTTACGTAAGCACCGAGGTATCCCTTGTCTCTGGATAAACAAATTGATTTAAAATGTAGGTATAAATGTTAAGAATAGGCACTTTTTAAAACACTATTTACGGAATAATTAATAAATATCATCGAGATTTCCGTTGAACGTTTTTACATCTAACCTACTCGTACTTACAAAAGCGATTGAATTACATTAGAACTTCAAATTGAATACTGCATTAGAAACCCGATGGAGACTTCTAATCACAAAGAGGACTACGTTTTGAAGGTGATATTATTTTTCAGTACAGTTGGCACTTTTTTACGCGCTAGTGCAAGAAATGGTTCATTTTACGTCAGGTCGAAATCTTCGGAGGGCCAAATGACTGAAAAACGTCGTACAATACACGTGCGAAAACGAGATTCGTAGCTCGTGTCGATTTAAAGCACTCCCTTCGGTCGTGCTTTAATTTATTTCCACTCGTTTCGAACTTAATTTTTTTCGCACTTCTATTGTAATGTACGAGCCCCGATGCAGTGGAGTTCGTCTAGTTCGAAATAATTTTTAATGTACTACATTTCAAGAGGCACAACAATCTGAAGTACGCTTTTGTTGTTTAATAAATCGATTTTAACAAACCAGTGTCTAAATTATATTTTCGTTCACCACCGTAATTCCGCGCTTATAAGCTTGACGCAAATTCGCAGTGCATCAGGTGTACCATGTCGTCTTTAATATTAATGGCGTTCTTTACATTCATTGATTATTTACAAAATTAAAAATTGTGGAAAAAATTAAAAAAAATACCTCTCGTAAAATAGTCTTTTTTTTTTATTCTGATTTATTAAGTCCAAATATTTTATACTCAAAGAAACTACTTTAGTACTACTATTGAATAGTGAAAAGTGGTTTTGTCTCTAAACCTTTTCCCCCGGATGAACGGGATAATCTCGAAAAATGTCTAACTGGACGAGAACATATGCATCGGGGCTCGTATACCATTGCATTATAAACAGGGCTCGGAGTTGTCATCGCACGGTAAGACTAATAGCAAGCTATGGAGTCGACATTCGCCATAAATTTAAAATATTATTCATACTCATACTCATTATTTAATTTATCTTAAAATGACTTTATAGCGGTCGTGCATAAGTTATTTATTACGTATTCAAATATCCAATAAAATTATTTTTTTTTTTCTATATTAGTTTACAATTTTAGGACTTGAATATTTCAATATTTACAATTACACAAACTATGCTGAAAATTAATAAAGGTACGGACCGCTAATAAAATTAGTATGTTTGCTGGCAGTCATAACGTATCAATGTCAATCAGTGGCTGCATTTTATTATGCAACTCATTACGAAAAAAATACAAATATTATTTCGTCATTGAACAGTAGAGACGCCATCGCAAGTTTAAACGCCCAATCTGTACTATTAAACGGTAATATGCAAAACGAGCTAAGTTACATAAAAGATAACCTTGAACTTATTGTTAATTCAATTACAAAATTGCAGTGTACTACTATACCTATTAAGCAAAGTTTTCAAATATTAGACGAATCAAGACATTTTTTTACAATTTTCGGCCCTGAAACAGTTAAAAATAAATTGGAAAGTGTACTCAATAGAAAGATTTCATCAACTTAAGGCACATGGCAAGTACTGAACAATTTGAGCGAGATCTAGAATATGCTACGCTAACTTCCATTGACGTAAAACGATCTTTTTCAAGTCACAAGTGGATTTTCAACCAATATAGAACCAGTTTCACCCCAGAAAATATAGACAAAGTTGCCATTATTTATTCGTTTTACAATTGTTATTTTGAAATCGTCGGTTGACAACCAAAACTCACTAAGTAACAAATACCTACTTGAAATAGAGATCGTATCTCAGTTCTGATTCAATACTGACATAAGAGGTTGCTAAGAGTAGTGACAGTTTTTATAGTGAGCTTTGGTTGTCAGCCGACAAAATGAACAAATTTACTTGCCGTACCTTGATTTTGAGGCACTCATTCCGGTATCTACAAGATCTATGGATATTGGAAACTAGGAGCACATTACGAAAATAATGTTTTATTTTTTATTTTCTTTATTTACAATTTAATTTATTTCTATTCAAATGATTTATTTTATTTGTAGTTTAATTTCGTTCTTAATTAAATGAATGAGTATGAGTATGAATTTAGATAGTAATTGAATTTTAATATGGAAAATTATTATTTATCATACACCACCGCTATAAAGGCATTTAAAGATAAATTTAATAAATGAGTATGAGTATGAATAAAATCTTAGGTTTATGGCAAATGTCGACTCCATAGCTTGCTATTAGTCTTACCGTGCGATGACAACTCCGAGCCCTGATTATAAATATTACACGCATGAAAATGTCAACCTTTTTTTATTAAATGATCTGAACCAGAATATTCTTCTTAACTCATTTAACAGACAAATCCCACGACACATCAGAAATGCAAGTGTTTATAAGGATAAAGACATATTTCTTTTATTTACGACGATCTGCAAGTTCGCAATGATATACGGCGTTGCGCAAAACACTGAATATAAATCATAGCGCAGATGGCGCCAGCATTCAACTGTTTTTGACGATTTTTTCGCCGTCTTAGCTACGTGGCGCGTAAATATTAAATAAATTAATTAAATTAATACGTTAATGTGTGTTTAAGTATTAATTAAATTAATACTTAAACACACATTTTTAACTCCGGGCCTAAGATTGTCGTGTCGTAATAAAAGACTGCTAAAACCAATAGTATCATCATCTAATAATGTTATTTTACGAACCTACTATAAAAAATATTGTAAGATACTAAAAAAATCTGTGAATGTGTCTAAAAAACTGGGTAACAAATATATATTTCGTAATTCGCTCAATAAAACGAAAGCCATGTGGCAAATAATAAACAGAGAGACAAAGAAAAGTACAAGTAAAATAAAACGAAATATTCAAGTTAAAACGCTAGAAAATAGAACATTAACTGACCCGAGTGAAATTGCCAATTTTTTTAACAGATATTTCTCTTCGGTTGGAAACTCTGATGAGATTCATGTTTCTAATAACACGAATAAAAAAACCTTAACGGACTCACTTACCAAATCATTTTTTCTGAGCCCCGTCAAACCAAAAGAAATCCTTATGTCATTAAAAAGCCTTAGTAATAAAACTTCTTCAGGAATTGATGAGATTCCTCCTATTTTAATAAAAAAATGTGCCGAAATACTTACTATGCCTTACACCCAATTAATAAACCAGTCTTTCTCTGAGGGAGTGTTCCCAGACGCGTTAAAAATAGCTCTAGTAAAACCCATATTTAAAAAAGGAAAGAGTACTGATGTAGCTAACTATCGACCAATAGCTCTTCTACCAACTTCTGCGAAAATATTCGAAACTGCAATGATGAAACGTCTCTACACCTTCTATGAAAGGTTTAAAATTCTTCATGACGATCAAAATGGCTTCAGACAAAATCGCTCTACGACATTGGCTGTATATAAATATGTAAAACAAATAATAGACACTATTGATAATAAAAAATATGCGATAGGCCTTTTGCTCGATATGAGTAAGGCTTACGATAGAGTCAGTCATGAAACTTTGTTAATGAAACTACATAAAACGGGAATCAGGGGACTGCCCCACAAATGGTTCGAATCTTACTTAAGTAACCGCTCCCAATATGTAGAGATTGAAACCACAGACTTTCAGACAGGTAAAAAACAGTATGTAAGGTCTGATAGAGTCCTTACTACTTGTTCTATCCCTCAAGGCAGCGTTTTGGGATGTTGTTTATTTCTTGTATACATCAATGATCTTCCAAAAATTTTAGATAACCATAGTATACTTTTCGCGGATGACATCTCTATAATCCTTCCGTGCTCTGATGTCCTTGAAGTAGAATATAAATTGAACATGACTTTGCAAACAATACTGAACTGGTTAGAAACACATAATCTTAAACTAAACCTAGAGAAAACGAAAATTATTCAATTCAAACCACATCAGAAACAATCACTACCAATTCAGTATAGTTTTAATGATATAAGGATTGATTCAGTTACCTCAGCCACCCTACTGGGAGTAGAATTGGACACCCACCTGAACTGGAAATCGCATATCTGTAAATTATCCAATCAACTGTCATCTTTTATATACGCTTTCCAACACCTCAAACGCGTCACAGACTTTGATACGGCTCTCACAGCCTACTACGCATATGCCTACTCCCGAATGTCTTATGGTCTAGTACTGTGGGGACAAAGTACTGATGTAGGAAAAATTTTTATTCTTCAAAAGAAATGTGTTAGAATTTTAGCAAACATTGACCAAATGGAATCATGTCGACCTTACTTTATTAAATTTAAAATACTTACCTTAACTTCTATGTATATATTTGAATGTAGCAAATTTATAAAAAAACACTTTGAAATGTATGCCCCAATAACTGACATTCGAAGAAATAACAGATACCTTAATAAACTTAAATTGCCTTTCTCTCGAATGAAATTGGTATCAATGAGTCCTCATCACATGATGATTAAGATTTATAATAAGCTACCTAACTCATTAAAAAGCCAGGAGAAAATGAGTGTATTTATAAGTAAATTAAAAAAGTTTCTCCTAACTAAATGTTACTATACTATAAGTGAATATTTTGAAGATAATTTTGATGATATATGAAACGCTGTTTTGCATGAAATCATGGCTATGTAACAACTATTATAGATATAATATTAAGATATCTAATTTCCTGATTGCTGTGCCCTTGCAGGGTGTCACATGTTCTTACTTTACCTAACAATCCATCTTATGTTAATGTGATATGCAATAAATATTTGACTTTGACTTTGACTTTGATATTAAATGTATGTGGTTTTTGACGACGTGAGTGTAATAGTTATTTTACGACCTACATTCTAGAATTGGTGGTTCCGTTATCATCCTAGGACTGATTTTTAGGGTACCCAAAGGGCAAGACGGGACCCAGGCTCCGCTGCTGTCTGTCTGTCTATCTGTCCATCTGTCACCACGTTGTAAGTATTATGTGTACCGTGAAAGTTAGACAGTTTAAATTTTTACAGATACTTTATTTCTATTGCCGCAAACAAAATATAAAAAAGTATAAAATAGATATTTACGGGGGCTTCCATACAACAAATGTGATTTTTACGAAAGATAAATTAATAAGTACGGAGCCCTTTATGTACGAGCCCGACTCGCAATGGGCTATTTTTTTTAATCCTCAATTTCTACCAACTGTATCTGTCAGTTATATGTTCGCTCTGTCCTTTTTTGACTGTTAACCTAAAAAACAACAGTGATAGTGAAATTAAATTTTACTGGGGATTGAAGAATTGGCTCATGCCGAAATACGTTTTAAGTTACAAAACTTCAAAACCGAGTAATTTGTGCTCCTTTTCTGTTTGTGACTTGATTGATAATAGTGACTAAAGAAGGAGAAATATAACTGATTTTAGTTATTGACCTGAAAAAGCCTGCGTCATCGATTTGACATTGTGCTCTAGGTTTCCATATTTCGTGATCCTAGTAAAAACAAAATTTTTAATTATACAAAAATAAGGATTCAATTTCAGCCATCTTAAATCAAGCTGTTTTATTATAATTGATTCATTATTTACTGGGCCTGTAATCCCATCAAAACAATTTGCTAAATGACAAAATTTATAATCCTGTCCAAATGAATTTAATCGCCGAAACGGACTTCCCAGAATTGCCCAAACAAATTCAGCCGATTAAGAAAATTAAATTTGCCGCTTGTTCTGACTTGTCAGACAAATTAGAGATCCTGCATATTTTGCCAACCCTATAAGTATTTATGTCACAGCCTAATTCAATAACACGTTGAAATCCTTCCCTCTCTGCAGTTTGTGAACTAAATGCTGGAGAATTTTAGTAGTCTGTGGTATGTACTTAGGGTTACATGACAACAAATTAAAGGGTAAATTAGGGTACGGACGCTGAACAAGAAACTTGTTAATGGATTACATTGTGGTCGCGAACGACGCTTGTATGTCGTCTATAAAACTTCTGAGGGTGACAAAAGTTTGACATTTGAATTTCCTCTATTACCGATGTCTTTTGATGTAAATAACTGTTGTTTTTTAATAGTAAAGGTCATCCATTTATTGTACCTACATTTGTTTTGTGTCACCTGTATGATTCACAGAAATAATAAAAAGTAAGTCATTTACCTAAACCTCCAAAGTTTTTTTAAATTACCTCAAATGGGAATGGTGAGTTTCCTAAAATACTTATACAGCGTGAATATTTGATGCGGGCGAATAATTAATCCAGCTATAATATCTGATCCTACGAGTCGTATATAAGATAATCATTTCGTAAAATTTTGTTGTTAATTAAATGTAATGATTTTTCTAAAGTGCAACCTAGCTGCAATGTATGCCGGCCAACTGACATGAGACTCGTATGACGTTTAGATACTTATGTCTACTTTAAGTAACGTGGCTACCAGTGGATGCAGTACATTGCGTGCTCAATTATTTTGTATGAAACAAAAACCTTAATTTCCAAAAGAAAGTTATGTAAATGGGTTCTCTAGGTCCAATAGTAATCGCCACTAAAATATTCACCCGTATCATTTGATACGGGTGAATATTTTAATGGCGATTACTATACAGCCTGTGTATTTACACACGCTGTATATTTAGGAGTACTCACAATCAACAAAGATGAATATACCTCATTATGATATTTGTGAATGCTCTTTTACGTCCATTTTCTGAGTTTTGTGTGGTTTTGTTAAGCGTCCTAAATTCAAATAAAATTACAGCTAATTACTCAACTTATGTACTCAATTTTTATAATAGAGAACATTTTTATAATAGATAACACAACAAAACAGAGCCTTCACCATACGCCCTTCTGTTCATTGTATCGTTATCTAGGGGCTATCTACCCACAGTAAACAAGTCGTTAATTATTGGTGTTGGCCCTTTGTATGTTTTATTCATATCGCCCTGTAAACCGAACTAGCCTAATGAAAAGGGACGCGATCGCATCAATGACCTTCGGTCACACCGCAAAATGACAAAATTATTCCATGACAGTTATTCCAATATTTATTGAAAATTGATGAATTATCATAATATCACTCACCTTTACCTTCCCGTTCACCTTCACCTTCGATTCGCTGACGATATAGTAGTTTTGGCTGAGACCTTGGAGGACTTGAGTACTGTGCTCGTTGACGTCAGTAGAGCCTCCGAGCGAGTTAGTCTTAGAATGAACATGTATAAGACGAAAATCATGTCAAATTCCCATGTAGCACCCACTCCCGTAACAATCGGAGACTTTACACTCGAAGTTGTAGACGACTATATATACCTAGGACAAACTATCGAGTTAGGTAGGTCAAACTTCGAGAAAGAGGTCAATCGTCGAATCCAACTCGGTTTGGCAGCGTTCGGGAAGCTACGACACATCTTTTCGTCCAATATTCCGCAGTGTTTGAAGACGAAAGTCTTTGATTAGTGTGTGTTGCCAGTGATGACATACGGCACTGAAACGTGGTCGCTTACAATGGGCCTCATAAGAAGGCTCAAACTCACTCAAAGGGCAATGGAGAGTCTCTCTGGACCGGTCATTGTAGCAATTTTTGGGGGAGGCGTATGTTCAGCAGTGGACGTCTTTCGGCTGATATGATGATGATGAGCAATGTGTCCACTATGATATTATGATCATAGTGGACACATTGCTTCGATTACCAACCGTAGTGATTATGGGCATTACCTCATAATGCATCCATACACGTAATAGCAGCGGCTTATGCCCAGAAGTGAACTGAAATAGGTTGACATTGTGTGTGCGTGAGTTGTGTGAGTCTTTTTAAACAGAGAATTTTAGCATTGGACGACATACCAGTAAAAATTCGTGGTTTCCGTGTCACTGTTAATTCTGATTTGATACTAAATGCAGATAACATTATTTTCATTTGGTCACATCCTTTACACTTACGCGATCATAAGCCGCCTTTCTAGCGATTGTCTTTGTAGATACGGCTGATGTACTGCATTGCTGTATTAGTAGGTGCTCATATGCAATGGTATCCGCATCGCATACCGTTTAATAGTAGCGTATTTATTTATAATGTTGCGTGATTATTTCAAGTACTTGTTAAAATGTGCTCAGCATGAGAGCTGGGTCAGAAAAGTGAACTGATTAACAAGGTAATTCTTAATAAAGATTAAGCTCGTGCAAGTGCGAAGAAAAATATCAAAAAAATCAATATGATATTTATGCTATAGCTAAAATGGCTAAAGCTATTTGTTGCCTACAAATAACTGACGCTGGTGTAACAAAAGCTAGAATAGGGACTGGAACGCCCTTACATTCTAAAATTCTTTCCTTTCACAACAAACTCCAATACAAAAACGTAAAGGAAACTTAACAACGGTGTGACAGGCGGCCTTTATCAATGTTGTAAAGGATGAAGGCACAACATTTGATATCTTGTTCGCCGTACACTTCGTAGTTTATAATATTATGTCCAAACTTGTATTGCCTATTCAATATTGTACGTTGTATACCCTTTATTGGGTCAGGATTTCATAGGGTCATTATATTTGAGATGTCTATTGATCAGAGCTCAAAGGTTGGCTTTCATATTTGGGTACTGTTTTATGGTTAGGTACTTGGTAACGTTTGGTTTACTTTGATAAACAATATCCGGAATTATTTATGTGGAAGCTTTATACCTCTATTTAATTATGACGTGGAAACTATCGGATACTATTCTATACACTAATTATTATTCGTTTTGTATCGATTCGCATAGTTATATAAATATGACCTTAATTGAGGCCAAACTTCAAAAACTAAAAATATCATTCTCTCAAATTTGGTATTGTCAGTTTTTATAAAGTAGTTTTTATTCAACGTACAAATTTTAGAGGGTTAATTCTGAGGTCATATTTATGAATTTTACATTTGAGAAAAAAAATCTGAAGCTTTTTCTTTAAAAACAATAAAAAATATACTTTACTACTTATATATTTATTGGCGTCTCCTCTGTTATTATAATAAGAGTAGGGTTTAGGGTCCAATGAATGAGACAATTACCAACTTCGTATCTGAGCACTGGTTTATTCTTCACCAATTCGCGATATTAAAACATCAATCTTAAAATAACACAGCGTATAAGACTACGTCTGCAACTGACCATTTCGATGACAGGAATGCCCCCACCGACCATCAGTCAGGTTACTTATAGGACTTAGAGGGTCCGGGCGGGTGCAGGTGGCGTGACGTCATAGTGGCGTGATCGCCTGATCGGTCAGGTCAGGTGCAGCTGTTGTTTTTGTACATTGATTACTATTGGATATTTTTCACATTTTAGATTCTACATGATGACGCCGCCGTCACGGCCATACTGACATACGCACGTCCTCGTGCGTGCAGCTTTACAACAAAGCATATTAGAATCGAAAGAATGACTTTAACTGTTCGATCATCCTGACTGATAAATTATCTTGGCTTGATACCACAAATGATAAATCAGGTTAGCCTGGCCCGAACGTCAGGACTAGCCTCTTAGATCCTTCTGCATGACACTGGAGGAGTCACTTCTTCTTTACCTGCTAGTCCGGGCATTGTTCTTTTTGCCCCTTTAGCGGAGTATCTAGTACAATGTTGATTCCATGTTGATTCTAGACCGCTTACGTAACTTTTTGTTTTTACTATTTTTTTTATTTACTTTTATGTTTCTATTTTTTTATCATTATTTTTTAAATCCGTATTTGTCCCTCAGCGTGACCATTTATTTTCCTTATACATGTTTATTGTAATAAGACATAAGTCAATGCTTTTTTTATAGACTATCTAGATTTTTTTTTGACATAGCAATGAAATTCCAAATTTAAATATGACCTCAATTTTAAACCGGCAATTTACATCGAACAATAACCACTTTTCACGCTTTTGTCATTGCTCAGAAATTTGATTTAAGTTGACCAAATGAAATATTTAATCGTTCTATTTTCATAATTCCTGCCACCTGTCTTAGCTATGTTGTAGCGGCTGCACTTTTAACACATTTCTTGTAGACACAAAATTCAATTTCAATTTTATTTCATTACCATTGCAAACATATGAAATAAACAACCAAAATATTTTTCTTCCAAATGTTTCACAAACAGGCCATAAATTAAATACAAATTTTGAGTTATTCGAATTGCATTTGGAATATTTTTTTGCCAACCCGCGATTCTTCAAATTTTCTCGCACTCACTTTACGCTCAATATTCCCAGAAAGCCAAGAAAATGTTTTTTTTTTGTATGGAACATGTACGTTGTATTTGCTGGACTTCTGAACGACTCTCTGATATTTAGAGTGTAAGTACCTAAGATTTTTTTTCTTTACTTTTGGGATGTTTTGAAACCAATAAAGGACTTTCATTTTTTTTTAAGTTTTTTTTTTAACTCAGGTATTTTACTATGCACTAGATTACTAACTGACCAGATCAAAGAGTGAGGTAAGATAAGCAGCAATTTTGTTGACTTACTTCGATCGATTTCACTGCATAATATACTTTGAGCGTAATTTTAAGATAATATTGATTTCAGGGGCACAACGTTAGTCGCCAGTTCTTGTTTTTTTTTTTTACTTTTTTTTTTGCTGATGTGTTCGTATATTTCCTTTAAAACGATATTTAGTCACGATTGCAAGTTCGCCGTCAAGCGATAAATTCTAGAATATAGAACTTACTTTTTTTTTTTTTTAGGGAAGTTAGAACAAAAGTCGTTGTGTCATTTTTTTTGTATCAAGTAGTATCAACTGATGCAGTTTTCTGTGAATATCAACTATCTATGTCATCAAAGTAACACTAAAGTTGAATTACAGGATTAAAGTTTTAACATTCCTACAAGGCCCTTAAAGGCTGCCACCCAAATGTGTTTCAAATTGTGACATCACGGTTGCCAATCAGTGATAAGTTTACTATGGGAGAACAAGAAAATTGCTATTTTAACTGGGAACTAATAACTTGAATATGAATGTTGTACAAGTTTTTTTTTAAAACTACAGAGTGAACGGCGAATTTTTTTTATAGATTTAAGTACACTATGTCACAAAAATTAACACTAAGAATCAACACTATTGCACAGTAATACCAGCGTAAATAATAAATTGGAAAAGGTCATGAGTTTATCCTGACCTAGAGGTCGTGTAAAATTATTCACCAATAGACAGCATATCTCAAACTATAATTTTCACAATTATTTAATTGCAATTCTCATTTACGAAAATGACAACACTTCAACGCTCATTAGCAGTGAAATTCTGACGCCGTAACTTAATCACATTGTTATCGTGTTAAATTATTATTACTATTTGTCTATTATCATGTGCTGAAAACATGGAAATCCAAGAAATTGGCAGACACTTTTTATTATATTCAAGGTCAATTAGTTAATCAAATTAAATATACTTTGATGCCGACCTGTGCCAAGTTATAGGCACACCTCATTTTAAAAATCAAAGTGTCCTCAATAAAGTCTGTTAGTTTTTATTTTTGCCTGTTGTCAACTTTTCTAGGTAAAGGATGTCAACGAATAAGTGCCGTTGATCAAGATTGCCAACAATAATGAGACATTTTTCTATCATGTTTTACGTACAATTTTTAGATGCTATGTAATATGTAGCACTCCAAACGAGGCTTTGAAAAAGAAAAATATCACCCAACTTTAGGTACTTTAACTGAAATGGTATTTTTTTTATATTTTTGAAATTTAAAAATCGTTTTCATGATTTATTAAAGTTGTTTTTTACAGTTAAGCTATTGATACCGCCTTTCTAAGGAAGTAAAATCACTATATTATATTGTAATCAGTAAATCTTGTAATTTTCGACCATAACTTAATGACAAAAGTGTTTTACGACTACCACTTACAACTGCTAAAGTTTCAAACTGATACGAGTGACATGTGACAACAGATTTCAGCGTTTGTAATTTTTATAGGTAGGTACCCGGTGCATACATTTTTTATTATGCTTAATTTTTTGGACATTTAGTCTTAAATACTTCTTCAAAAGACTTTAAATTTAGACTACTTTGTTGTCATTTTCATGATAACGAAGACTTTAAATAAAATTCCTACTTTAGATAGTAATTTATTGATGTCGATGGGCACTGAACTCTGACGCCGTCAACGCGTCATATGTGTGAGCAAGTATTTTAGCGTCAAGTCTTAGGGCAGTGTTAAAGGGCTCTCTTTTTTTTATTAAGCCAAAAGATATTTAATTGGTATTGGCTTTTGTGATTTTTTTTTAGTATCTTTTTTTTTGTTTTAATTTGTTCAGTCTTTGTGAACTTTAAACCAGAAGCTATATGTTCCTAAAAAAATCCGGATCATTTATCAATTTGGCCACTAATCCATGCCATTTATCAATTTGGTAACTATTCAAAGGCTAAGGGCACCTATTGGGTCTGATATTATAATCGCACATACGCAATATACGCATTGCGATTTCAGCGTTTTTTTTTTTACTAGCTACATAGGTCTAGTAAGAGATTAGATTCAGTTGGAAATAACCAAGAGATAAGTAACCAATCAAATTGATTTAATTTCTCCGATTGTACTTATTCACGTGTTTGGGTGTTTATCAATAAAGTTGCTGAAATTTTTTCTCACGACGTTGACGATTTGTTTCTTATCTTGTAAAGTTTTTGTCAATTGACCAACTATCAAACAAATTATTGTTTAAATAAATAACAATAATAACGCGACAATGTCTCAGAAAAAGTTATAGGTACCGGAAATTGGGACACAAATTCCTGCTTATGTTCTTATTATGATGTGACGCATCGTGATCGGTAAAATTGTACGTGCAGATTGTTAATTACGGGATTATTAAGATACTTCTCAAAACTGCTTGTTCAAGAAATGACTCATCATTATTGCAATCCATAAGACTGCTTAGTCACAATTATATTCTACACCAGGCTCAAAGAGCCATGCAAAGCAGTTAAAATTATCACTTGTTTGCTGGTAAGTATTTGCGGTAGGTATTGTTGCCCGTAGCTGAAGTTCCATCTTCCTTTCGTTTCTTGTACTGCATAGGACAGAAAGTAGCGTCGTGGTTGATGTAGTTGCACACGTAGCAGGAAACAGTAGATTTAGGTTGGTTTATTTTTGTTCAAACGGCCGTCATAATCTTCACCACGGTGACCAATTTCGTCGCATAATTTGCAATTCCGTTGAAACTACTGTATCGATGTACGTAGTTTTATTGATGAAACTCCTGGGATCACTCTCTTTATAAGTTTCCACATTCCTTAGTTTAGGTGTGAAACCGCGGAGAAAATTCTCTTGATCGATTCTGGTATGTTCGGATCCGATGGAATCATCTTTGACAGAGAATGGGCGAAAATACTACTCGTAGCTACAGCTTTCTACTGCGTCCAATCCAACCGAATAGGCCAACATTAAAGCGAATGTAGACTTGATTTGATGGCAAATTTGGGTTCGGCACTTCTGATATTGGCGTCTCCTCTGTTATTATAATAAGAGTAGGGTTTAGGGTCCAATGAATGAGACAATTACCAACTTCGTATTTGAGCACTGGTTTATTCTTCACCAATTCGCGATATTAAAACATCAATCTTAAAATAACACAGCGTATAAGACTACGTCTGCAACTGACCATTTCGATGACAAGAATGCCCCCACCGACCATCAGTCAGGTTACTTATAGGACTTAGAGGGTCCGGGCGGGTGCAGGTGGCGTGACGTCATAGTGGCGTGATCGCCTGATCGGTCATTGATTACTATTGGATATTTTTCACATTTTAGATTCTACATGATGACGCCGTCGTCATATTCTTTTACATATTCCCAGCAAGAAACTCGATTTATGTAATAATTAATCTCTAGCTTATCTAAACGTATTTCTAAAACAACAAACAAACGTTGTTAGCAATCAAGATAATTGCTACGCATCTACGCCGTAGCAAAGTTTCGTAGCAACGCGCTGCATACTCTTATCATTTGCGTCCAAAACATGTTCATATATTAAAAGTTGGCTAAAAGCAACGTATAAAATTAATTTTAAGTCATAAATACTGCACCGATTGGTATAAAAAATAATATATTTCAAGTATCGTCTCCGTGTATTATGAATGTGCATATAGACTTCGAAACTGATTTATTATTAGACAGTTTATTTTTCACTCTAAATTATCAAAGAGCCAAAGTAAAATACAAAAATCTGTATGAAAATATCTTAGTTAAAACGAATTGCAAGCTCAGAAAAGGTGCTATTCTGTAAGTATCAAAAAAGTATTTTAAGTTGGTGAAGCGTTTATAAATGAAGCTTTACCTGGCTAATCTTTAAGTTCAGTAGACTTATCCGAGATGCCACTTTGCAATCGTCAACGATAAATGATTAGTATGCATGTACTTATACCTTATCTTGCATGCTTATCGTTTATGATTGCAGATTGGCATCTTGGATAAGCCTGCTGAACTTTAAGATTAGATAGTTAATAAGGTCATGCGGGGCAAATGCAACTATAAGGTAAATCCAACTAATTGAAATACCTACTCTTAATTTGTAAAAAGATCATACTTACCTACTATTGTGTTGCTTTTGAAATAAATCAAATAATGTTCTAGGTATCTTCCAAAAGTTCTTAAAAACAGATTAAAAGAAATGTCCATTAGTTGAATTTACCTCATAGTTGTATTTGCCCCGCATGACTTTAGCTTCATTTATATACGGTTCACAAAAATACAATAAAAAAGATATAATAGTTCTGACGGTGCCGTGTGGTGACGGCAGTAAGCATACATTTGTCACCACCCCAAATCCTCCTGTGGGTGTCGTAAGAGTCGACTAAGGGACTGAAGTGTCGCTGATCATTATTTGATAAAAGATTGATGATGGGTAGCAGCGTCATCATAGTGGACACAATACTGTGATAGCCAATCCGCTTGCCCAGCGTGGCAATTATGGACATTTACCTCCTAATGCGTCTATACGCATGGTTAATAGGAGAGGCCTACGTCCAGCAGTGGACTATTATAGGCTGATGATGTGATGTGATGTGTGCACTTATTCCTTATCGCTTATCGTTTATGATTGCAGATTGGCATCTTGGATAAGCCTGCTGAACTTAAAGATTAGATAGTTAATAGCTTCATTTATAAACGCTTCACAAACTTAAAATATTTTTAATATAATAGTTCTGTTGTATTTCCTTATCTATTTTTATATGGTAATACTTGGAGTTCGTTAGAAACAGGCAAAAATTAAGACAAGGTTTTTGTAAGTTTCTCAAAAAAATGGTTAAGGTTAGTTGATAAGATAAACAAATTTTGTTGAAAATAAACATTACATCATCATACATCATCAGCCTATGATAGTCCACTGCTGGGCGTAGGCCTCTCCTATTAACTATGCGTATAGACGCATTAGGAGGTAAATGCCCATAATCGCCACGCTGGGCAAGCGGATTGGCGATCGCAGTAATGTGTCCACTATGATGACGCTGCTGCCCATCATCAATCTTTTATCAAATAATGGTTAGCGACACTTTAATCCCTTAGTCGACTCTTACCACACCCGCAGGAGGAGTTGGGGTGCTGACAAATGTATTCTTACTGCCGTCACCAGACGGCTAGAAATAAACATTAATTTGGAAAAATTACTATTTATTACAACCAACATAATCCTATAACCTAATCCCAACTTTTAACCGTTACGTCAAACAAAACGTTAAGCCCCCAACCCTTTCTCTGTCCCCCAGGTCAGAGTCCCCAAGGCCCCAAGCCCCAAGCAACCGTAATGAGAATTCTTGCACGTACATATTGTTAATGACTGGACATTCGTTGGGGTAACAAGGGACCTTTATTTATATTGGTTTTTTGGGTTGTTGGGATCTTTTATTGATTTCCATCCGAATAGAAAACAGGGGAGTTATTTAATTTAAAGCTTTCGGCGAATTTTTTATCTTAATATTCTTTTGCTTTGTCAATTAATGTACTGAAAATGAACTTATACTGATTACATATATTTTTGTAAATGCCTACTAACATTTTCTATTTGAAGTACCTACCAACATTTAAAGTGAGGTGTAATTTAAATGTTCGGAATGGGAAAATACCACTTAACTGGAAATAAAATATAGATTTCCAATAGACCTTGTTAGATTAGGTGGGTGAATATCTGAGCGTTTCAACCGCCTAATTTCTCAACGTCTCAAAACGTCTCAATGTTCTACTTCGTCATTTGTATAAGGTACTCCTCTAATAAGGGCCTCCTTCAAATGACAAAGTAGCACATTGTAACGAATTGAAACTTCAGCAAAAATGACGCCACCAAAATTAGGCGATTGAAACGCTCAGATATTCACCCAGGTACGAAACTACTATGGCTATCAAATTCAGGGTAGGTTTATAAGGTGAAGTTGGCTAGGTACTGCACATTTTTGAAAATTGAGTGGAATTGGAAATAATATTCTTGGAAAAAATAAAATATAAATAAATATCATGAAACTTTTATTCGCATATTCGTTCATCAGGCATTATTTGTCCTACACAGTGTTGTTTTCTGCTAATTTAAGTATATATTGCAAATAGGGTCCAGTACCTATAACGCAAGCCTTAATTGAACTTACTGTGAGGCATTCATCAGGCAGTATTTGTCCTACACAGTGTTGTTTTCTGCTAATTTAAGTATATATGGTAGATAGATAAAATGATTACATAATAAATAGGTAAATAAAAAACCTTATAAATAACACTAAATTAAAACTAACAAATTAAAACTAAATAAACCTAAAATACATCTAAAAAATGGGGCCCCCTTGGCATGGTGCCGAGAATGCTGGCAGTATATATTGCAAATAGGGTCCAGTACCTATAACGCAAGCCTTAATTGAACTTACTGTGAGACTCACAGAATATCTCATGATATTTATTTAGGCATGTAAATTAGTATGTTCTACAACACGAGTACAATTTAATTGTCTGAAAACAGCAACGCTAAGCCAAACAAGCCTGGCCTAATGAGTGAACGAGCAGGAACGTTTATGAAGCAAATGCGGGAATCCTGGTGCATCAGTGCAATCAGAGTCGCCCAATTAGCTGGACAAAGGCACGGGCCGTATTCTGGATGAGATTGATAGGAACTTTTGGAAAACTAATGATGAATTCTAAATTTAGATGTCTTATACCAAAGAACCCGCCGCTACGCGTTGTGACGGCTGTAAGAATACATTTTTCACCGCACCAACTCTTCCCGTGGGTGTAAAGTTGACAAAGGGATTGAAGTGTCAGTGTCACTGACCATTTATTTATTGATGATGATGGGCAGCAGCGTCATCATAACACGCTACTGCGATTGCCAATGCCAATGCCAACCCGCTTGCCCAGCGTGACGATTTACATCCTATTGCGTCCATACGCATAGGCAACCTGAGAGGCTTTCGTCCAGCTGTGGACTATAAGTTGATGATGTGACTATATTGTACAACTGATAGAAACATAATGGTATTATGAAAGTCTAAGTTCAGTATTTCAAGAAGAAAAAATGAAAATCACGAATATTTGAGCGTTTCAACCGCCTAATTTTGGTGGCATCATTTTTGCCGAAGTTTCTAAACGTCTCAAAGTTATACCTTGTAATTTGTATAAGGTACCGTGCGTCCTTCAAATGGCAACGTAGCACATTGCAACGAATAAGAACTTCGACAAAAATGATGCCTCCAAAATTAGGCGGTTGAAACGCTCAGATATTCATCCTCTTCCGTCTGCATCTTCGTCTGTGAAAGAATTGTCAGTGACTATTCAACCCCTTAGTCGATTCTTACGATACCCGCGTGTACAATATAGTAGGTATGTTTTTAATACATATTTAAATACAATAAAATCTGTTAAACTTCACTAGTTCATATTCTCAAATTCCATTTATCGGAATAGGTTCTTTGTTTAGAATTACGCTCTCCAATAACAGTCCGTGTTAGCAGGGGTAGCTATAAACTGATTCGGTATGGGAATGCTGGGGCTCGGTACCGTAATCTGTTAATGTGATCGAGATTTTGTTTGGACCGATCCAAGAGCTTTAAGGAAGATTGGGGCTTTTATGAAGGCTGTACAATACACAGTTCTTGTTACTTTGACAAATAGAGTAACAACTTGTATTATTTCATATCGAATTACTCAGATTTATTTAGTATCTTGTCATAAAACATGCTGTTTGTGAGATGCACTTAATTCATGTGATTGTTATCGTTACAAGAATACGGTAGATAGAGGTAAGATGTTTAGCACAAAAGGAAAAAAAAGTGTAAACAATCCAATGAAATTCATCACATGTAAGAAAAATTTGAGAACTTCGATAAGTCTCCGTTTGAACCTAACAGGTTCTCGAGTAGTCTTTTGAGGTATAAATACTCAACTGTCGATCACAGGGCCAATTTGAAAGCAACCAGTGCTCAATGCTCAATGCCCTGAAAGCCTTTGTGAGGGCTCGAATTCGGGCCTTTGAACGGATCTGTTCCTGAGCAATGAATGGCGCGTGACGTCTTCAGCCAAGGTCAATTAACGTGAAATTTATTGGAAGGTAAAATTATTTGTTCTTCGTAAAATCATTTAATATTTAACAGATCGAGATCACTCGTCTTTAAACGTGTGAGGTTAGGCAGTTATTAAGGTTTCTTTATATTTTCAATATTCTAACAAGTCTGTTGAAAATAGAATGGATTATTGGCACGTTACAAATGGGTTTGACTCGTGATGAACAATGTTAAGCCAAGGTGCTTAAAATAATTAAGACATACCTTCTTTACCGGCACATGTGTTTCCGCATACTTATAAGTTGGGACCCTTTAAAGGAAGCGTGAAGAAGCATCTAGCGCGGGTCAGCAAGGCGGTGGCAACTGACAGGATACTGCTTGTCTCCTGTTCGTTGCCGCCGCAATTTGGGCTCTACTTTTCACTTACGATCAGGTGGAGTGGAGCCACTTTGTTGTGCCAACATAAAAAAAATCAAATTTCAGATGATAGCTATAATATCTAATGTATTATTATGATCGTAACTCTCGATTCTGGACTATGATCAGACTGAGTCTTCAATCGATTTATGCAATACCGAGACGAAATTTCCTAAAGTCCGTCCTCAGTACGGTTTGGAGCACGAAATTAATATGGGGTTCCCGTCTAAGGAAGAGGTCTTAGAACAGATGCTACTAAAATCCTTTCGTGATCTCCAATTAATTTTCAAAGTGTCCTATCTGTAGTATCTTAATACTAAAATGGTTTTCTGTGTCGGCTACTTGATAGCTTGAATATCAAGTCGACTATTTAGTTTTGCATGGTAAGCTAATACTCGTAGTAGCTTAATTGAAGTAATTGTTTAGATTGATGCCCATATATCGGCAATAAATTCTAAAATGTTTGATGTCATATTACTCACACATGAGTAATATAAGCTTTTGTTGCATCGTCCACAGCTTATCTGCTTTGCCCAAAGAGATTAAGTTCGCCTTTTTTACAATAATCTTGTTTTCTTGTGCAATAAAGGTTAAATAAATAAATAAAATGTTTCATCCTTTCCAAGTCGATAGCTGAATATTATTTGAAGTACACACTTCAAATAATATTCAGTTATTGAATAATTTCATATAATTCAATATAAACATCATTTCAAATAATTCATAATAAACATATGTAAGTTTGTGACAATTGCCTGTAAAATGTGAAATGACTATACCCAATGAAGCCTCTATGATGAAAACGATCTTAAGAAAATCTAAAGAATCTTCGTAGACCTTTATCCAGCACGATGTCAACAGAGATACAACTTTTGGTTTTAGTTATTAGTACCCAAAGTATTTGAAAATGCCTACTAACCCTCTTATCGTGATTCAGTTAACGTTCAATTCATTCACTCAACCGTGCCATTTCCGACAGTCGATATTTTCTCTTATTCAACGCCCAAGGCCTACGTCGTCATTCAAACTTCGGAACATCTTCAGAGGCCCTAAACACCCACACTCCGCCGTTTGCTCAGCGAAAATGGAAAAACTTTGATTGTCGTAGGTTTTTTTGTCAGTCCATGATTTGGGCATTTTCATTCCGCTTTTGTTGTCTTAAATAGCGGAAGTTTTTGTGTCTGACAACGTTTTGTGTTTGAATTGCATTAGACTGAAATGCTCTTTGCTTGGTATCATGTTTTCGTTATGGCATGTTTTTGTTTATGGTTCATGGCAAATCAGTCACCGGAAAGTCAAAATTTAATAATAAATTCTATACTACGCATGTAGCATTTTAATAAGGCTAACAATTTTATTACAATAAGTAGACTTTTTACTGTTTCTTTTATACTCTGAAAACTGGAGCGTCATAGTTAGTTTGAGAAGTAAAAATATACAGAGAACAATTTATGGAAAATACGTGACATATTCAGCCTGTGTTTCAGATTCCAGTACCTGCAATCAAAAGGCAGGATCACTTCACCACAAAATGCTTTGTGTGGACTGCTTTGACGAGTACACCTTTGACATACAGCCGAAACTAATTGGGACAGACGGACAAGCCGAATCCCCGTTAGGTATAGCAATTTTTTTTTTTGTTTTTATTATTTTGTACTAATGTAACCTGTTAATCTTTAAAAATGTTAAAATAGCATAATCATTGTATTAATAATATGTATAATATATACTAGTGCATGCACAGAAAAACAACTATAGTAATAAAATTTATTCGACAAAATATACAAGATTAAAACTATAATTTTATAAAACTACATTATAAATAAAAATATACAACTAAACTAAATCTAAATCTAAAAACGGCCCCCGCGGCGTGGTAGGTACCAATGATGCTGGCAGCATTACCCCGCTGAATCGCGAGGCTTATCTGTTGAGCAAGGTAGCTGAACTATAGTTGTTATTAAATTAAAAAAGGAAAAATGTACATAGGTGATAGGTAGGTACATGTTTAGGTACGTTGAATATTTTTTCAAAAAATACCATAATTACATTGCCTCCACAACTTCAACGAGACGAATTGTCTATTGATATTGGTACTTACGATTTTTACCTATGTGCTTTCAGGACTCACCAATGAGACTTGACGCACACTTCACTTAGCGAGCGCCATTCATCCGTTGTTTAAAAATCTAATGCAGATAAAAGCTACGTCTTGAGCAAATCTAGTCCCCTTACCCTTTATAGCATTTCCAGAGCCCCACCTCTGGGACTTGCGGCAAACTTCATTCAGCAGCGGCCATTCATCAGCCGGACACAAATACTTACGGGTGCATTCAGGGGAAGGCAAACAAAATATTGTGAGGAGAACAAAGAAAGAAGTGGCCTGTGGACTGTCTAGGAGTGGCTCGTTGACGTTACTATTGGTGCGCTTTGTTACTTTTGTGAGTTTTTTTTTTTTTTTTTTTGAAACAAATTCTTCGACACTGGCATCTTTGATCACTTTGATTACAGTGATAGACTGACTGAAAGAAAATAATGACACATAAAATTCGGAAATAAGTATAACTTGGTAGTACCAGCCTAGCATTGTCATTTTTTGACGGTACTTTCTAAATACGTATTACTTTTTTCTAAGTAATTAGCAAATCGATGGTTGTGTGCCTCAATCTCGTATGTCCAGTGTATATGACTCAACCTAGTATATTTCATAACAAACCGTCGTAATAAGATTAAAATAATAGTACATTGTGCATCAAGGGAGGTAAGTACGGAATTACTAACGAGAGTGTTAGAAGCCCGACGCCGTTAGGCGGAGGGCTTTTATGACTCGAGTTAGTATTCCGCTTACCGACCGTGTTGCATACAATGTTTTTCATCACACTTGCCAACCAAAAAATAAGTTTTAAGACATAATATTATTAAATGACGTACTGACATTTCTATTACTCCCTAGGGAATTTCGCTTTTCTATTACTCCCGCTACGCGCGCAAGCAATGGCGCGCTTAGACAGCAAGTGTGATGAAAACTTTATTACAAACTAAAACATACAACATTACAAACTAAAATTATACTATAATTAACCCTTTACCTACGGGTGTCAACCAGAGTTGCCACCAAGGCAACAGCCGTGCAGTACGGGTGTCAACTATAGTTGATCGAAGTACTGGTCATGTTTAATATTTTTTTTATTCAAAACTAGACCTTGTACCTTGGTAATAGCGGTCACAATATGCTTTGGGATTAGTATAGATGCAAAGAAAAAAATACCCTAATGTTTCGGTAGATGGCTCTGATATAAATATATTTTTAAAACTACCGCTTTTTTTGCTGGCAACTGGGGTTGACACCCGTACTGCAGGAGTGCCAAAAATTGAAATCAATATGGCGGACAATAGTGATGTTTTAAATTTTATCGACTTGTTGTGAGAGACAGATCAGAGAATACCCGTACTTTACAGATTTGTCGATACCTGAGTGCCCAGTCTTACTAATTATACAATCTCATAAGTTTAAAAATTAAATAATTATACATATAAAACCTTATTAGATTCAAATTATTGTTCGATTTTTTCTCTGATCGATGCGACATATCGACAACTGTGTCGATAGACGCACATCACTATTTTTCATATGTGAGAAATTGTTTGTTTGCAAGGTTTTTATTGATTGATATTTATGCTTTTTTTAAATAGTTATAGTCTTTTCAGTATTTGTTTGTGTTAAATATACCATAAACTAATGTTCTTACACTTAAACTTGTGAAATTCGCGAGTGGTAACTTATAAATCTTCAAATTCTTAGTGACTGATATATTACTTGATATTATAAAAAAAAAGAGAATATTATACTATGTGTGATTATTTATTGATAAAAGACAACATATGTAATATGTGTGCGAAATTTCAAGTGTGTAGCTGCAATACTATAAAAGTTCCAGGTAAGTGAAGTTATGCCTTACACCAGCTCTCGAAAAAACATGCCCGTATTAAGAGGTTGCGGAGCGATACAGGGCCCCTAGGTAAAGGGTTAATATATAAACAATTTACCTATAAAAAGAAAATGCCTTCTAAAAGATCAGCCTGCGGCATGGTGCCTATAACACTGGCGGCGTAACCTAGCTAAATCGCTAATGAAATTCTTTGCGCGAGGTAAGCGCCAGCCCTTGGGTCACCAGAGGCGTCGTGCAGCCGGGACGACATGGCCCTCATGAATATTTTCATGTCTGCCGACCAAGGACCCTAAGTTTCTACTGCAATATTAAAATATTTTTTGTTCAAGTCATAATGTCAAAACGTTAATACTATGCAGTATACTCGAATTCATAAAACATTCCATTATTTTTGATTTCATTCCAGTTGGTGGTTGGTGGTATTTATTTGTTTCTGTTAAAATCTAGTAGTTTAATTTTCAAACGCTTTTTAACATATCGACGCTTATCATGAATAACGCTGCATTTAAAGATGCTACAGTGTCGTAATTTCGATTCTAATAATGAAGCACTGGAATTAAAATTATAAGCAAGTATTATTTTTGATTACAGCGTTGTTCATGATAAGCAACGATATTAAATAACGGTTACCCTCTTTTTAACATCATTACAGATCAATTCTGAAGCAGCAAAAAATGTATACACACAGTATTAAATTTCTAAATATCAGCTTCCCTAAGCGTCGTTAGTGAACATAAAGTATGATCTATGTACCGCTTAGAAACTGCAGTCAGCTTATCGCTTAAAAGCCTATAAGCAACAACCTAACTAAGACTTTTAGCATTTTAACGTGGATCTTTACTCGATATATTCATAGAAAATATGTCATAATGATTATGCGAAACTGGCGCCCAACGTGGGGTTATGCCCATAGATTACTTAAGTGCGGTGCTGGTGTTGTAGTAACAAGTTTATGTTTTGTTCACGATTTTTTTTACATAGTTAAGTTTAGTTCTTTATTCATCTCACAATATACAAAGTCACTTAAAACTACACAATCTACACATGGTACATTCTGAGGATTTTATATTGTGTTTGTCAGTTTCTTTAAGATACAAAAAATATTTAACCGGCATTGGAATATCATATTAAAATTTCAACAAATTCAAAACATTCATAATACAAAAGTAATAAAGGATGTCACCATACAGGGTGGTCCAAACCTTGACGTCAAAATTTTTTTTTTAGGTTCCCTACGTCATGGGCTATCAGAATATACCCCATGTATGTTAGCCGATTTTTTGTAGTTTTCGAGTTATGAATTTTTGAAAAATTTTTTTTTTGAGAAATTCTGGAATGAAGAAAAATATTGATTAAAAAAAACTATTGGGTCTTTTAAATATTTTCTTTCTGTGAAAGTATTACTACAAATAAAGCATTTACTGACAAAAAAAATTGCGTCCTCTCTTTGATACAAGTTGGATAAAAAATACAAAATTCAAAATTTTACGTTAAAAATGCATCAAAATAGCATTAATGTACTTAAATAAAAAAAATAAAACATATCCCAAGGATTTTTGGTAATGTAAAGACTGCCCTAGACCTTAAACCTTCGTAAAAGCAAAAAAAAAGTTATACTTAATAATGAGGATTTTTCGGAGTAGTCGGTAAAATAAACTTAAAAAAAACTTCTAAATTTTTAATTTAAAAATAAAGTGAAATTTCGTCTGTTTTGTTGTTCTTATCAATAAACAAAGACAGAAAATACCACGAAAACTCAATTTGTGTAGTT
This sequence comes from Thaumatotibia leucotreta, assembly GCA_025490895.1. Lineage (NCBI taxonomy): Eukaryota > Metazoa > Arthropoda > Insecta > Lepidoptera > Tortricidae > Thaumatotibia > Thaumatotibia leucotreta. Next base: position 104,933 of record JALPQI010001921.1, read on the forward strand.
ATTCAAGTAATTTTTTACTACTTTAAAATTTTGAGTTTTTTTTATAGTAGTTTATTTGACAGACTACTCCGAAAAATCCTCATTATTAAGTATCACTTTTTTTTTGGCTTTTACGAAGGTTTAAGGTCTAGGGCAGTCATTACATTACCAAAAATCCTTGGGATATGTTTTATTTTTTTTTATTTAAGTACATTAATGCTATTTTGATGCATTTTTAACGTAAAATGTTGAATTTTGTATTTTTTATCCTACTTGTATCAAAGTGAGGACGCTAATTTTTTTGTCAGTAAATGCTTTATTTGTAGTAATACTTTCACAAAAAGAAAATATTAAAAAAACCCAATAGTTTTTTTTTATCAATATTTTTCTTCATTCCAGATTTCTCAAAAAAAAAATTTTCAAAAATTCATAACTCGAAAACTACAAAAAATCGGCTAACATACATGGGGTATATTCTGATAGCTTATGACGTGAAGAATATAAAAAAAATTTTTAGACGTCAAGGTTTGGACCACCCTGTATACAGACTTCAAAATAAAGGAATTAAATTTATTTGCTTGGGTGTATGTCCAATAAGTCTTGACATTTCAGCACTTACAAAGTGTTCTCTTTTGTATGTTATTTTAGTACAAAGCAATTGTACAAAAATAATTTTATAAAAAGCAAGTACCTACATACAAACGAAGAAGAACATCTGTGACGAATTTAAGTTAGAAATGATAATTATTTTAATAAAAAGCAAATCGAACGTATTGTGAAAACACGAATCAAATTATTTATTAACTAAATATTTTGATTTGTACTTTTTATTTTTCCCCAGTAGTCACACTACTTAATACTATAGAAATTATAAATATTAGATGTCATATACCAAAGAAAAATGACCACGATCACCTAACGTCCGAGGTGGGGATCGAACCCACGTTCGCGCGAAAGCTGAGTACGTGGGTTCGATCCCCACCTCGGACGTTAGGTGATCTTGGTCGGTTTTCTTTGGTATATGACATCTAATATTTTTAAAAAGCAAATCCTTGCTTTTGCGTTGAAAGCAGTACCTAATATTTTTTAAAAACAGTAGTTTTTGGTAAAACGTCCGCACTAATAGTAAGAGACACCGACCGCCTCAGACATTCAAGCTACTGTTTGGAAAATGTTCCCGGATTTCCATATCCGCTTTGCGGCCATTGCTGCAAATGCGCTAAAAATATACCGAACACCAGGATTTGCGCTAAATTTCTCGACTATTGCTTTAAAATACAATTTGTTTGTCAAAGGATTGAACAACGCGCTGTCGAGTGAAATTTCATTAAATTTGACGCGGTTTATATTTTGATTGCTCTCTTATTCTATTTGGTTTGTTTTAGTGTTTGTGTTTTTCATTTTCATCGAATTGTTAATAAAAACGATTTAGAGAGGGTTAGTTGATTGCAGTTTGAACGCATCGTTAGTGTTCTCTATTTGCTGCATTTGAATAACGAGTAAGTACCTTGATAATAAACAGGAATGGTTCAGATTTACTTCGTTCGAATTCGTAGATTTACTAATGTGAGATTTATGTAGCGTAGGACTCTGTCTAGAATTATCTAGTTCCCACGTAAGTAAGTACTGATGGTAACAGTTACATACGAGCAAGTGTGTTAAAAGATTATTTCATAACGTTATTCAGCGGTAGAACGTTGCAATCGTAAATGGATAGTGTTCATTTTATTTATATCCACACGTCATTTCCATCGTCAATTTTCAGATGATGGTATTCAATATCAAATATAATGATTGAATAGATACATTTTATTTTAAGTTACCTATTGAGATTTTGGAACCAGCCTGCAATTTTAACGATTTATCGTTCTCGTATTTGTGCAAAAAAGAGCCAATTTTGATTTCATGTTTGGAATAATTATTACATTAAACGGTCAATGTAGCTTACTTGTGAAACGTGACACGAAACCGCATTTATTACTTCTGAAATAATATTTTATACAATCAATTTTATTGCACCACCTCCAAAGCGTATAAAATATAAATCGGCTCTTTACTTTGATTCATTACATAACCTGAAATAAAATTTAAAAAGGTCTAGCATAAAAATAATGTACGAATTATACGAAAAATGTTATAGGGCCTTTGTTTTAAAATCATAAAAACCTCTTTTTTTATTGCTACAATAAGTAATGGATCGAGATTTTTTGAGTGGAATACATTATGTGGTACAAGTAACAAATATCTAATCAGCTTGTAGTCCAAAACGATTATTGTACGTATATTTTTTATCTACGAGTAAGAAATTTCAAATAAAAGTATTTAGTGTTATATCACTTATATACTTTTATATTTACATATAAAAGTATGTAAGGAAATAAATAGTTAAACACTAATAAGCTTCCAGGTTATTAACGATAAGCATTAAGTACTTGGGATAATATTTGCCAGTATCACTTGAATCGATTTGCACCTACGTCGTACCCTGTCAATGAATTGAAAGACTTTTCTTTTCAGCTTAAAAAGTGAGTACTTAACAGATTTTTGTGGAATAAAAAACAAGAGATCGCGACAGACTCAAAAAATCTTTGCGGCATGAAATTCCTGTTGAAGGCTAGTATGAATGGTTAAATTTATGGTTGGTAAAAAAAATATTTGTCACCACCCCAATTCCTCCTGCGGACGTGATGTCGTAAGAGTCGACTAAGGGATTAAAGTGTCATTGACCATTATTAGATAAAAGATTGATGATGGGCAGCAGCGTCATCATAGTGACACAGTAATGCGATCGCTAATCGTTTTGCCCAGCGTGGCGATTATGGTCTATACCAGGGGTCGGCAACCTTTTAGCATCCAAGGGCCACATAGCAGTTAACGAAATTGACGCGGGCCGCACTTTGGTAATATGTAGGTTTTGTTCATATCATATGCATAGATATATGTGCTAATGCAAATAACATCATATCGACAATTGTTTTATATGTCGGAGACATGCTTCAGTCGTCGCGGAGCTGTGCGACACGTCGAGTCGTCGAACATTAGAATAGTTTTATTTGCAATGTTTACAATTAATTTGTTAAGAATTTGATATCTAGAAACGATAAGCAATGTTTTGCTTGGATTGGTCTTTGCTTGTTCCATGCAGGTAGACATTAACCGTCATATTGGGATCTGCCCGCCTATGAGCAGGTAGTTTATGATCAGACAGTATAAAATGTCACTAGCGCAGTGTTTAAGAGTCATTCTGATTCGCGTGTTAGACTTAGAAAGTCATTCTTCCTGACGAAAGACTTTATTTCTTTGTGTTTTGATATTAGTGAAGCATGGACTCAAACTTAGAACTCTCCAGTCGTTTTCCATTAGTTGTTGTTTTTGTTAATCATGTTTTAAGTGTGTACCTGTTGTAATGATCTAAAATTGTAATTACCAATGATTTGAAAAAATTAAAACATACAACCCGCTTGAGTTTTTTCCTGGTTCTTCTCATGATGTGGTTTAACTCTTCCGAACCAGAGTAGTAATAAAAAAACATAGTAAGTCACGTGTGTTGTGTTTCAATTATGAGTCCATGCCTACATGCCAGTATTGCCTACATGCGCAAATGCGTAGTTGCTTAAATACAGTATTCAGAGTACTGTTAGCGATGAATAACTGGGAGGCAGATAGCTAAAATCCTACCCCTCTTAGCTCGGCTGTAGTTAGGGGGTATCCCGACATCAGCAAGTGGGACGAGGAGTCCAGGCTCACGGAGCAAAGATTGCTGGTAATGTATGTGGTGTTTTGCCGTGTGGTGACGGCAGTAAGAATACATTTGTCACCACCCCAACTCCTCCTGCGGGTGTCGTAGGAGTCGACTAAGGGATTGAAGTGTCACTGACCATTTTACAAGATTGATGATGGGCAGCAGCGTCATCATAGTGGACACATTGCTGCGATCGCCAATCCGCTTGCCCGGCGTGGCGATTATGGGCATCTACCTCCTAATGCGTCTATACGCATAGTTAATAGGAGAGGCCTACGTCCAGCAGTGGACTAACATAGGCTGATGATGATGATGATGATGATGATGATGATGAATGTATCACATGTAAACGGTAAGGTTTAAAATCGACAACAGTTTGTAAGGTAATGATTATTCACAATTTTTGCAGTTTGCTTTGAGTCGTGATTTAAATAACTGCCTTGTTTCGTGATTTCTGTTGTAACAATGTGTGGGTAGGTACCCTACCCACCTGATCAGAAAAATAAAAACAGTAATTGTAGTAATTTAAAATGATATCATGGCCTATACTTGTTACTTTCTTAGTTTTGAAATACTAGCAGTTCTGAAATTCGTGCAGATAACTTTGTTTTGTAGTGTGCCAAAAATTAATTCTTGATCGTGATAAACGTTTTCAATCCATGCCTGTTGTTAAAAGTTTTCTATGCGTGTGAAATTACCGTTACAGATGTTCAACTTCAAGATCAACAAGATCACTGTGAGAGTGGTCTGCGTTTTCGTTCGTGATGACTATGCTGTGGCGATGAAACGAGCGCAATATCTTGCGATATATCCAAGAAATTAAGGACTGGTGACGCCAACTCTTTGGTTGTTTTGGAGCAACGGAAATAAAAGGACAGGTTTCGTTCCAATTGTTTTAATGAAAAATTCGAAGTAGTAAATTTAAAAATAATTAACCGTTGACATTTGTTTGTAACGTTAGTTTTTGTGTTCTCAAAACGTTTAATTATTTGCAAGATTAACTTGGTTGTAGTAAAGTAAAGCCCATTATTATTTTCATGAGAAGTGTAAGCAGATACCAATACTCTAACCTCAACTTTTTAGTCTCGTGATGAGGTTAAGCGTGCAAAATATCTCTGTGATGAAACTGATACCGTACAAATTGATATTTTCAGTTCACCGTGTTGAACCAGAGCAACCTGCCGGCATCATGATCGTTGCTGTCATCGTGTCCCGACGGCATGGCAGAGGATGAATACTGGTGTCGCTGCCTCCTACCGTGAACACGTGGTGCAATGCATGGTGTGTCCACACCATTACAACAGAGACGTTGTTAATCCGGTGAGAAGTTCACATTTTGTTTGGCTATTTGAGCCCTGAGCTAATTGGTGAAACTAACGTAGCAGTCTTCAAGGGCTTTTACCCTTTTTAGTGCAAAGAAATTGAAAAATTTGAGCAAGAAATACAAAATTAAAACTAAATTAGACAGCAATGTTATAGTTACGCAAGTTTAAAACATACAAGTTTTATTAAAAGCATTGAGATCTGTTATAATAATTTCCTAAGGGTGATGATGATGGTGATCGCTATAACCTAAAATCATTATATTCGAGAGGTACTTACAAAACGCGCATGGTCGATTTAGAAGAATGGCAGGGGATCAGAGCTTGACTGACGAAATTGAATTAGATTTAGAAGTTTGTTCAGATCAGTGTCAATCTGATGAAGATTAAGTTTAGATGGTGATGTGACCGTACCAGTGGTTGATGTGTAGCCGTAGCTCAGTAGAAATCGGTATCTGTTTACAGTCCGTGAGTACGCGGTAGGCCATCAACCCTGGCGGAGGTCGGGTTTCGTGTGAAACCATGAGTCCGAGGGTGAACTCGGCACGGGCGGTCCATGAGGGACGCGCATTGAGTGCAACTGTTAGTTGCCCAGCTACGTGTAGCCGTGTCACATCTGAAACTTAATCGTAGTTGTGAGTCGGACATTTGCTGAGTCCGCATTTGAACTTGCTACTTAGTAATCAGTATAGCTCTGAGACCTAAATTGTGATGTTAGTACTTACTCAATGAAAGTACAATACTGAATTTTAGCACTTTGTTTTCCGTAAAACAGTTAATAAGATAACTACAGTTTTATTTTCACCTTCACTATATCATGGTTTTTGTTTATAGAAAAAAAAAATTGGTAATGCCACAAAATAATTTATTGTTGTTGAATGTGAAGAGGTGACTGTGTCACAATGTCAGTTTACGATGAACATAAGACTTGTGTTTTCTTAATTTTGATTTTAACTGGTAACTAAAACGGAGCATTTTGGTGGCACTATCAAAATTGTCTAAGAAATTGAAGTTCATAATAGTTGAATACAGATAACATTTTATTGTTAATGAAAATGCTAGAAAGCCAAGTACCAATTGAAGTAGATAAAGATTGTTGTGGCATGAAGGACGAGGAGGAGGAGGAGTTCGGTTGGTGACCATACCAGAGGCCTGATCGTAGCCGTAGCCCGTTAGAAATCGGTGTCTATCTTTGGGTAGTCCGTGGGTACGCGTTACGCGGCAGGCTCTGGTGGAGGTCGGGTCTTGTAGAGACCGTAGAGTCATAGGGTTAACTCGGCGATCCCTTGGGGATGCGCGTAGTGTGTGGTTATGTGATAACCAATAGGCCACGAATGAGAGACCTGCTTCCGAAACTTTGCCGTCATGTGTTTTACGTAAAAGGTGGCTATGAAAGGTGGTACTTGTCTGGTCTTGCATTTAAATTGGTGGTAGTTAATTTACCTTAAATGTGATCCTAAATTCAGTTGCAAAGATTAAAATTATTTTCCTTGAGTTGAGTTGATTTTACGTAGACAGAAAAATTTGGTCAGGAGTGACCGAGTGGTGACAAAGACTACTTGTGTACGTGTTTGTTTCAGATACAAGCGAGGACGCTTGTCTTGTCAGTATGGCCGTGTCGGAGACATGCTTCAGTCGTCGCGGAGCTGTGCGACACGTCGAGTCGTCGAACATTAGAATAGTTTTATTTGCAATGTTTACAATTAATTTGTTAAGAATTTGATATCTAGAAAACGATAAGCAATGTTTTGCTTGGATTGGTCTTTGCTTGTTCCATGCAGGTAGACATTAACCGTCATATTGGGATCTGCCCGCCTATGAGCAGGTAGTTTATGATCAGACAGTATAAAATGTCACTAGCGCAGTGTTTAAGAGTCATTCTGATTCGCGTGTTAGACTTAGAAAGTCATTCTTCCTGACGAAAGACTTTATTTCTTTGTGTTTTGATATTAGTGAAGCAGGGACTCAAACTTAGAACTCTCCAGTCGTTTTCCATTAGTTGTTGTTTCTGTTAATCATGTTTTAAGTGTGTACCTATTGTAATGATCTAAAATTGTAATTACCAATGATTTGAAAAGATTAAAACATACAACCCGCTTGAGTTTCTTCCTGGTTCTTCTCATGATGTGGTTTAACTCTTGCGAACCAGAGTAGTAATAAAAAAACATAGTAAGTCACGTGTGTTGTGTTTCAATTATGAGTCCATGCCTACATTAGTATTGCCTACATGCGCAAATGCGTAGTTGCTTAAATACAGTATTCAGAGTACTGTTAGCGATGAATAACTGGGAGGCAGATAGCTAAAATCCTACCCCTCTTAGCTCGGCTGTAGTTAGGGGGTATCCCGACATATATTTTTTTATTTTATCCGATAGGGTTGAAAGCTGGAAATCCGAGTGAGTGACTTTTGGACTCGCCATATTCAAAAAATTTTTTTGGATTTATTGGACAAAAAGGCATTTACATGAAACTTTTAAAATAGTGATCCGATCCCGCTGAAATTTGGCATACAAGCACTATGTGGGCCAGGAGTGATACCCTGAAAAAATTATAGAAATAATTCAAGATGACGGCGCCTCGGAACAAAAAGCCGAAATCCCGAGCGTGCCAATTCTAAGTAATTTAAAGCGAGACCGAAGGCCGAGCTCCAAGAAAATTTAGCTACCAAGCGTTCAACTATACCCCAAGCCAGGTTATATAGGCCCAGTAGTTAAATAAACCTAGCCAGAGGGCCGAAAGCCGAGCTCCGCGTATGGCCGGAGGTCCGGAGCGTAACGATCGAGCCCATATGGTACAACTGCCGTACTTAGGTAGATTTAGAGAGGTAGGTAGATCAGGTAAATTTGGCATACGGGCATTATGTGGGCCAGGATGACGGCGCCGAGGAATAAAACTCCAAAATCCTGAGTAAATTAGGGTGCCCAAAGGGCGCGCTTTCAGGTTGGGAGGCCGTAGACCGACCTTGTGGAGGGCCAAATGCCCGGAACTTCACTTCGCGGTCCCGAACCCTAGTCATTTGGGCGCGGTTGAAGGCCTCGCTGCGGAAGGGACGGAACATTGCCCGAACCGATGTAAATCTATGTTAAGCGAGCCCGAAGGGCGAGCTTCAGGGTGGGCGGCTGAAGGCCCGGAGCTTCACCCCAAGCACTTCACCTCTAAGTTATCTAAAGCGAGGCCGAATACCGAGCTCCGAGAAAATTTAGCTACCAAGTGTTTAACTACCCTAGTAGCTAAATAAACCCAGCCAGAGGGTCGGCCCTCCTGCGAGCCGAGCTGCGGGTAAGGCCGAAGGCCCGGAGCGTCACGATCGAGCCCACGCGGTACAACTGTCCTACCTACCTGTCTTAACAAGCGAACTGGAGGGCCGGAGACCCGACAGTTCGCTTCGAATACTCGCGAAGGTCACAAGCTGAGCTGCGCGTAGGGCCGAAGGCCCGTAGCGTCACGATCGAGCCCACGCGGTACAACTTCCCTACCTAACTGTCTTAACAAGCAAACTGGAGGGCCGGAGACCCGACGGTTCGCTTAGAACCCTTGCGAAGGCCGCAGGTCAAGCTGCGAGTAGGCCTAGCCTTCGGCCTTCGCCTGGAGCGTCAAGATCGAGCCCTGGCGGTACAACTGCCCTACCTAACTGTCTTATCTTAGCAAGTGAACTGGATTGACGGAGATCCGACGGTTCGCTTCGAACCCTTGCGATGGCCGCAGGCCGAGCTGCGAGTAGGGCCCTTCTGCCTTCGCCCGGAGCGTCACGATTGAGCCCTGGCGATACAACTGCCCTACCTTCACTGTCTTAACAAGCGAACTGGAAGGCTGGAGATCTGACGGTTCGCTTGGAACCACAAAACAGAAAAAACAGTAGAAGCGTAATGTAAGCGCAGCGCGTGTGGCAATAGTAAGCAGCGCAAGGCTTACCTGCACAAAAGTTAACCACAGTAGGCCGTCAGTTCTCTAAGCGCGCTCACGTGAGATCGTTTTCGAATAAATCCGAAAAAGAATGTGCAAATATGCCTTTTTGTGCCGTTTTGGGATGTAAAAGTAATAGCCAGAAGTCAAACCTCACCAATGAAGGTATTTCATACCACCGAGAGTTCTTAATTTGTTAATATTTTAATATTTTCTAAAATATTTCGTCTTCCGCAAGATGTTTGTACTACACTAAATAAGAAACAACTTTATGAGCCAATAATAAGGTCGTTTTTTATTTGGAATGAAACTATGGAAATTTCTAGAATTTCGGAACGATAGGCTGAGTAGCGGCCAATGCGAGGAAAGGGTCCGAAAAGGTATCGATATCGATATTTTATTTCGTCGATATACCTACATTAGTTGTCTTGAGCCGATTAAGTGAAAAAAAATTAAACATGTTCTCTATAATCTTTATTTATTTAATCGGGTTTCCGACTGTCATCGTCATCATCATCATCATCTCAACCTTTTGCTGCCAGCTGCTGAGCGTAGGCCTACGTATCATCATAATTATAATATTGTGGATATTAAGGTTTCGTGGCCAAATCATAGTTTCGCCATGTCCGCCCGACTGTCATCGTCATCATCATCATCATCTCAACCTTTTGCTGCCAGCTGCTGAGCGTAGGCCTGCATGTCATCCAATTATAATATTGTGGATATTAGGGTTTCGTTGCCAAATCATAGTTTCGCTATGTCCACCCGACTGTCATTGTCGTCATTATCATCATCACCCTAAGACTACTACCTTACCTACTGCTTAGTATAGATCCCCACATCCTCATATTATAATATTGTGAATGTTAAGATTCTATTGTCAAATTATAGTTTCGCCATGTCTGCCCGACTGTCATCGTCATCATCATCATCATCATCTCAGCCTTTTGCTGCTAGCTGCTGAGTGTAGGTCTGCTTATCATAATATTATAATATTGTAGATATTAAGGTTTCATTGCCGAAACATAGTTTCACCATTTTCGCCCGAATGTCATCGTCATCATCATCATCTCAGCCTTACTTACTGTGAGCATGAGCATATCCTAATATTATAATATTATGGGTGTGAATTTTAAGGTGCCGTTCTCAAATTATCGTTATCATTGTATGCCCGGCTGTCCATCTGTCTGTTTTTAATTATTCAAAAGGTTATGAATTAATTATTTGTTATATATTATTATTATATTTGTTTTATTTAAAAATGCTCCGCTATCTAAAATTATATAGTATAAAAGTGCTCCTTTCAATGTCAAAGTGATTACTTACTTACTTTTAATGTCAAAGTAATCACTTTGACATTAAAAGAAGCACCATTAATTTTAGTTACACCCTGGGTAAATATGAGTTCCGTAAAAACCAAACTAGAGAACCAAAGATATAGTATAGTAGTCTTGGCTGAGACCTTGGAGTACTTAAGTACTACGCTCGTTAACCTCAGTAAAGCCTCCGAGCGAGTTGGTCTTAAGATGAACATGGATAAGACTAAAATCATGTCAAATTCCCATGTAGCACCAACTCCCGTAATAATCGGAGACTACACTCGGTTTGTAGACGAATATATATACCTAGGACAAACTATCCAGTTAGGTAGGTCCAACTTCGAGAAAAAGGTCAATCGTCGAATCCGACTCGGTTGGGCAGCGTTCGGGAAGCTACGACACATATTTTCGTCCAATATTCCGCAGTGTTTGAAGACGAAAGTCTTTGATCAGTGTGTGTTGCCAGTGATGACATGCGGTACTGAAACGTGGCTGCTTACAATGGGCCTCATAAGAAGGCTCAAAGTCATCCAAAGGACAATGGAGAGGGCTATGCTAGGAGTCTCTCTGCGTGATCGGATTAAAAATGAGACCATCCGCAGCAGAACCAAAGTAACCGAAATAGCTCTCCGAATCGCTAAACTGAAGTGGCAGTGGGCGGGGCACATTGCGCGTAGAACCGATGGCCGTTGGGGCGGGAAGGTTCTTGAGTGGCGGCCACGTACCGGAAGGCGTAGCGTGGGTAGGCCCACCACAAGGTGGACTGATGACCTGGTGAAGGTCACAGGAGTCCACTGGATGCGGGTGGCGCAGGACCGGTCATTGTGGCAATCTTTGGGGGAGGCCTATGTTCAGCAGTGGACGTCTTTCGGCTGATATGATGATGATGATGAAAAACCAAAGCAAATCGAAGAAATGTACTTTTTCATCACACTTGCTTTGTAAGCGCCCCATTGCTTGCATGCATCGCGGGAGTATTCCCTAGGGAGTTATAGAAGAGTTGGTACGTCATATAACAATATTTTGTCTTAAAACAATTTTTTTTTGCTTAGAAGTGTGATGAAAAACATGGTATGCATCACGGTCGGTAAGCGAAATACTAACTCGAGTCATTAAAATCTAACACTCTAGTTAGAAATACCGTAATTACCTCCCTAGACGCCCAATGCTATTACTTCATATATATATAATTATATATATTTTATCGATATAATACCGACTCTTGCACAGCACTACGACGCTTGTTAGCCATAACGTGCAAAAAGCAGCCTATCTCTTTTACTCTTGGGAAATGCCACGTATGTGGGAGAGAGAACCAGGATTCGCCATCTATTGGGGAGTTGCTGAACTATTGAGTTTTAGTTATAAACAGACTTATGCTACTCGACGCTAGATGGCAACACTCTCTTTGCAAGTTAGTAGTAGCAAGCGAAACGTCGTAAGTAATAAAACGAGTAGTATAATTTTGCTTTTGTCGCATTCGAAATAAAGTTTATTTTTGTATAAGATTTTATAACCAATAAGCTTTCAGATACTTCTGTGTGCGTGTTTGCGCCAGTGTGAGTGTGGCGACATCGGTTCTCTCGAGAATCGGGGTATAAGCCGCTTCTACGTTATTTTTTGTTCTGTGCTTGGAACCTTTGTGAAGGCCGCAGGCCGAGCTGCGAGTAGAGCCGAAGGCCCGGAGCATCACGATCGAGCCTTGGCGATACAACTGCCCTACCGAACTGTCTTAACAATCGAACTGGAGGGCTAGAGATCTGACGGTTCGCTTGAAACCTTTGTGAAGGCCGCAGGCCGAGCTGCGTGTAGAGCCGAAGGCCCGGAGCGTCATGATCGAGCCCTGGCGATACAACTGCCCTACCGAACTGTCTTAACAATCGGACTGGAGGGCTGGAGATCTGACGGTTCGCTTGAAACCTTTGTGAAGGCCGCAGGCCGAGCTGCGTGTAGAGCCGAAGGCCCGGAGCGTCACGATCGAGCCCTGGCGATACAACTGCCCTACCGAACTGTCTTAACAATCGAACTGGAGGGCTGGAGATCTGACGGTTCGCTTGGAACCTTTGTGAAGGCCGCAGGCCGAGCTGCGTGTAGAGCCGAAGGCCCGGAGCGTCACGATCGAGCCCTGGCGATACAACTGCCCTACCGAACTGTCTTAACAAGCGAACTGGAGGGCTGGAGATCTGACGGTTCGCTTGGAACCTTTGTGAAGGCCGTAGGCCGAGCTGCGCGTAGGGCTGAAGGCCCGGAGCGTCCGAAAGACGCGCGACAGCCCGCGAGGCCGACCATATCATGACTACATCGGACATTGTTGATATTTCAAGAAATTCTTTACTTCGCCTCTGAAACCCGGTACAAAATTAACGTTCAAAGATAAGGTAGACGAATTTACTTTCACGGCAATACGTCGAAAAATGCATGTTTATTTTTTGAATATAAGAGGCAGGATTGCAGCCGGGCGCAAAGATAAATTGCATTGCGATTTTCAATTATTTATTATTTGAATTGTACCTCATCATCATCATCATCATATCAGCCGAAAGACGTCCACTGCTGAACATAGGCCTCCCCCAAAGATTGCCACAATGACCGGTCCTGCGCCACCCGCATCCAGCGGACTCCTGCGACCTTCACCAGGTCATCGGTCCACCTTGTGGGGGGCCTACCCACGCTACGCCTTCCGGTACGTGGCCGCCACTCAAGAACCTTCCCGCCCCAACGGCCATCGGTTCTACGCGCAATGTGCCCCGCCCACTGCCACTTCAGTTTAGCGATTCGGAGAGCTATTTCGGTTACTTTGGTTCTGCTGCGGATGGTCTCATTTTTAATCCGATCACGCAGAGAGACTCCTAGCATAGCCCTCTCCATTGCCCTTTGGGTGACTTTGAGCCTTCTTATGAGACCCATTGTAAGCGGCCACGTTTCAGTACCGTATGTCATCACTGGCAACACACACTGATTAAAGACTTTCGTCTTCAAACACTGCGGAATATTGGACGAAAATATGTGTCGTAGCTTCCCGAACGCTGCCCAACCGAGTCGGATTCGACGATTGACCTCATTCTCGAAGTTGGACCTACCTAACTGAATAGTTTGCCCTAGGTATATATATTCGTCTACAACTTCGAGTGTAAAGTCTCCGATTATTACGGGAGTTGGTGCTACATGGGAATTCGACATGATTTTCGTCTTATCCATGTTCATCCTAAGACCAACTCGCTCGGAGGCTTCACTGAGGTCAACGAGCATAGTACTTAAGTCCTCCAAGGTCTCAGCCAAGACTACTATATCGTCAGCGAATCGAAGGTGAGTGAGGTACTCGCCGTTTATGTTGATACCCAGCCTTCTCCAGTCCAGAGTCTTAAAGACATCCTCCAGTGCAGCGGTAAACAGCTTAGGGGAGATGACATCTCCTTGCCTAACTCCCCGCTGCAGCAGAATAGGCTTCGAGCTCTGGTCTTGGAGTCGGACTGACATTGTGGCGCCCTCGTATAAACACTTCAACACCTCGATATAGCGGTAGTCGACTTGGCACCGTTAGAGAGACTGTAGTACTGCCCATGTTTCGATCGAATCGAAGGCTTTCTCGTAGTCCACAAACGCTAAACAGAGGGGCAGGTTATATTCTTCGGTCTTCTGTATAACCTGGCGAAGCGTATGGATGTGGTCTACGGTACTAAAGCCTCTTCGGAAACCGGCTTGTTCGGGAGGCTGGAAGTCATCAAGCCTGCGTGCAAGACGATTCGTAATGACTCTTGAAAATAGCTTATAGACATGGCTCAGAAGTGAGATGGGTCGGTAGTTCTTCAATAAAGCGTTGTCACCTTTTTTGAAGAACAGTACCACCACACCTCTGTTCCATGCCTTTGGCGTTCTCCCTTCCAGTAAGACGGAATTGAACAACTTCTGAAGGGCCGTAAGGATCGGTTTACCACCCGCCTTCAGAAGCTCAGCTGTAATTCCGTCCTCCCCAGGCGCCTTGTTATTTTTGAGCTGTTCAAGAGCCATTCTAATCTCGCACAGGCTGATGTCCGGGATGTCTTCTGTATAGTGTCGGGTCAGTCTAGCTCTGAGGTCTTCCGCTAGATCAACTTCGGGTCTGCTAGTTGACGTGTACAGCTGTCCATAAAAACCCTCTATCTCACTCAGCAGCTCAGATCTGGATGTGACGATTCTACCATCCTCAGTCTTTAATTTGGCGAGCTGGCTTTGCCCAACAGACAGATCCCTTGCAAAAACTTTAGAGCCCTTGTTCCGCTCGATGGCTTCTTCTATACACTTGGTACGGAATTGGCGCATATCGCGTTTGAGGGACTTAGAGATCTGTCTGTTGAGCTGCCGGTATAAAGTCGCATCAACTGAGGATTGTAGAACCAGTTCACTCCTTTTTTCCATTAGCTTCTGAGTGGAGTCTGAGAGCTTTCTGGTCTTATTTGTCCGCTGGGCCTTAAAAAACTTAGACCCAGCGCTATGGACAGCTTCCACAAACCCGTCGTTGAATACGTCCACGTCATCGCCTAGGCAATCGAAACGGTTTTGGAGTTCCAGCTGAAAGCTCTCGGGGTTTTGAAGATGGAGTGCAGGACGGAGCGTAGACTTCATCAGTCGCGAGCGTTCTAGCTTAGGACATATATTCAACGTGCCTCTTACCAGGCGGTGATCGCTACCGGTTTTAACCGTACTGATCACAGAAACATCGTTGAATATATGTCTCTTCGTCGACATGATGAAGTCGATCTCGTTTTTAGTTGCACCGTCGGGACTCATCCAAGTCCATTTTCTGTGCTCGCGTTTCTTAAAGAAGGAGTTCATCATGTAGAGTCCCTCCTTCTCCAAGAAACCAGCCAGCAGATGGCCCCGGTGGTTCCGACGTCCAACCCCAAATTGCCCCACCCTCAGTTCGTCACCATCTCTCTTGCCCAGTTTCGCGTTGAAGTCCCCCATAACAACGGTGAAGTAGGTTCTGGAGCTATGCATGGCTTTTGAGATATCATCATACATAGCCTCCACCTCGTCGTCGGAGTGTGTCGAAGTTGGCGCGTACACCTGTATAACCTTAGTTAACCAGTATAAGGTACGCCACCCTAGCTGACACACTCTCGATCTTCACCACGTTGTTTACGAGGGACTTGTGGACGATGAACCCGACACCTCCCTGGGACTGTTGGTCGCCCTCCCGGAAATAGAGCAAGTTGCCGGACTTTAGGATTATCGTGTCCTCGCCCTCTCTTCGGACTTCTGACAATCCCACAATGTCCCAACGCAACTTGCTCAATCCTTCCTCCAGTTCCACTAACTTTTCGTCGGTCCGCAGTGTACGTGTGTTGTACGTTGCCAGGGCCAGAGGTCGTCGGTGGTGGTAGCCGGATCTTTGCCGGAGATTCTTAGCACCCTTGACCCCGCTAGCACCCTGGCCGCTACCATAACCAGGGTACCGGGGGTCGCCGGAACCTCGGGGCCGCGGCCTTTTTTGTACTATCATGGGGTTGGCGATCGCAGTGTCTCCACCGCATTTTAGGGATGCTGCTGCCCATCCCCCGGTGGTCTTGGTCGTAGTTTTCAGACATACCCGGGTCAATTGTACCTACTCTTATAAAATTTTGTACTTTATAATTTTTCCCTTTTTTTCTGTTAATGTGAATGACCTTCGATGAGGTTCGTGATTTTAACATACACGATATACAAAATAGTCAAGGAGGTCCGCGGGCCGCAAGTGACCCCTTCGCCGCCGCCGGGCGCCGACCGCAGGTCTATACGCATAGTTAATAGGAGATACCTACTGGACTACTGGACTATCATAGGCTGATGATGTACGCTCAGGATATTTTCTCACTTATCACTTGCACCATTTCAGCATTGACTAACGGCCATTCCATCTAATGGCTCAATAAAATGGCTGAAACATCACCGATACACTCATTGAAGTACCCATAAACCGCATGCGGCTCGAACTTTTTTAAACATTCCATTCGACACACGGCTCATGAAAACGACGAGTTTCAGGAAATATTGAAAACTGGTGACGTTATTGCTTTTAAAATTGGAATTGAATTTCGAAGTTAAAGTTACTATCGTTCCAGAATATGTATCCCTGTTTATAGTGTATATACGAAAACTGAAGGCATCTGGTTGTCAAGTGTCTTCAGTTTACGAACAAACTACAGTTACGTAATATAATTACGGTTTTGATTATTTATGAAAGAGGTTAAGTAAAAGGGATTTCTTAACAATAAGTTTACTGACGAGATAATTACTAGTAACTCTACTGTTAATTTCTATTCTTAAAGGTTAGGTAATCTAACATAGGTTTTATGAGAACTACTTCACAATCTTATAATATTATATGAGTTACATGAGTTACGTTTAATTTATGTATATAAATGTATATTTTTGAAAATAAAGAACTACGTACGTAAATAAGTACATAGGTTGATACTACTAGTTCTGAAACTTGAACTAAAAAAAAATCTCCTAGGGTGTCTTTTTCATGTTTCAAGACCTGACTACAACAGAAATGCACTTATTTCTGGCTATCCTGTATAACTAGAACTCTCCGATGATTAATTTGATCTGATAATTAATCTGATCTGTTGATTAAGAATCCTTAAACAACCTTCAAAGACTTCAGAGTTTTTCAACAATAGTGATGCCGATTCTGAATATCTGGTAGCAAAAAATTTTAAGAATCGGTTAAGATCTATTAAACAAGTAGTGAATACTTATAAGCCCATTGCTCATTAAGAATTTCCAGGCACAGACTAAAAGGGGGATATTAAAATCAGTACCTAAAGTATGCATGGTAAAATCTCCTTTATTCAAAATAACGTTTTCGCTGCATTTTGCGCCTCCGTTTTTGCAGAAACTGAATCCCACCTGGTGGGTCTCAGACACGTCCGCTTTATCCTCCGGGCACTGGTGGTATTCTTACCATGTACCATTATTAACCAGCATTTAGTGATCTCTGGTTGCATACAGTTATCACTAAGTCTAGAGACCTCTAATTTTGAAAGAACTGAGTAAAAGCTGGTAAGCGATACGAATAAGGCCAGGAGTTTGTTTGTGGCGAGAAATTGAGTTAGTTTCGTGCAATATTGTCTTACTTGCATTTTAAGTGCACTGCGTCGTGTGGAAGCTTTGATAGATAGGTTTTTGGAGTTTGCAATTAGTTAGCCACTTGGCTGTAGAATGCCTCTTTGGGGCATTTTCACATTATCGTATTAACGAAGTAGGACTTGATCTGCATAAAAAGCCTCGAATTTGGTGGTTTCCTTTTTAATAAAATCCAGTGTGCGCCCATTATTTTCTTATTATAATATCTCTTATATGGATGTGTGGACACGGTGTAAGAGTGCGCGTTGTCTTTCACGAGTGTGGTTCTAAACTCGACAATCGTAAGTTATTCTAACCAACCTTATTGCATAAATACTATTATTTTGGATACAAATGACTGATAGCTATTTACAAATATATAGCCTATATAAACACTTCTATGATGAACAATTATAGGTTCTATTACTATTACACCGTCGGGTGCTTGCTTAGAGCAAGGTTTTTTGAGTAGCAGTACACAGAAAAGAATATCGAATCGTATTAGTCCAGTTACAATTCTCCACGCAAAGAATTCCAAGAATTAAATAACGCCCGTCCGTACAATCACTACCCTAATTCTCCCCAAACAAACACTTTCACAAACACATTGTCGCCCTCCGAAACCCTTTTTACACATTTAAAAAACAGCACGTGGGTATGTTAGCAATAAATTGTGTGTCCTTTTCCAAATACTGATTTACTTCCCTACATTTTGTAGCCAAATCGAAAATAGGGCTGGGGTGGAAATTTAGTTGAAACCCTGGAGACATATTTCAACCCCTGTTTTATTTTCGTGAAAAATATGCTGGATGAAGTTAGCATATTTTCTGTTCATTACGTGTCGTAAAGGGAAATGTGTACAAATATATTCAGTGTACCTAGTTGGGGCGAAGTATAGTGAGTGGGTGGTACGTTATTGTTGCATTGATGCTCTGCATATCAATTAACTGCATATAAATTGACAAATATTCAGAAGGCTTAGCATATTATGATAGGTGCAATAGTATGTTGCCGCGAGATAGAATATTCTTGCCTCTTTTATTAATATTATCATTTTCACATTAAAAAACATAATTGAAACGTGACAAATATTTTTTGGCGATAAACGTTACACCCCGAGCAAAATTGGCTTACAGAAGCCGTCAAATAGGCAACCAGCAATACAGTTTTTTTTAATGAATATTTTTAAGACGCTTATGAATTAGGGGGTGGCAATGCATTGGCATTTATCTGGATGAAGGTTTTGACAGGTGGTCAAGAGACCTCGATATAAACTAGATTTTGTTTTGCTTAGGTAGAGTAGATAGCGAATTTATCAATATACAGCTTAAGAGCCAAAAATGTGACTAGAAAACTTTATTGCCTTGGCATGAAGGTCGTTTAAATAAATATTGGTACCGGAACCGTAATTATATCTTTGACGTCAATTGTGCATAAGATTTTCAAGAAGACGCTGAGCTGTATTATCTTCAAGGTGCCATGTTCATGTTACCACCACTTATATATTATTATTTTATTAGTTGTAGCTGTACTATGTGTTTTCAAGTAGGTTATGTTAGGTTTTACTAGATACGTTAAACATTCTATTCCTCTCGCACTTATTTATATACTGGACAAGCGCAAAGGGCTACTTTACGTATCGAGTAAAACTTAACGTATCTGACTTGCCAACTCTTAGTACGGCTACTGAAAAATCTTAAAACTAGAGGTTAAATTACACATACGAACGAAGACAAACCCCTGGGTTTTCCTTAAGTGCAAAATCCCTTTATATATAAAATCATAAGACAGAGTTCAGCCCCAGTGTCATAAATTCCACTTAAAAGCCGTCTAGCTATCTAAAATCTTCCTAATTGCTGGGGAAAGTTCAGTTTAGCTTCGCAACACTGTGGGTTCCATTTGGAGTTAGAAAAACTAGTTTTCGTTTGTTATCTAGGAAATGTATATTTTTTTATAAATATTAGATGTTATATATCAAAGACAAAATATCGAGTTTACTGACGTCAGATGTGGAAATTGATCCCACGTCTTCAACTTTAGGGGCTGATGCCACAAAAAATATATAGATGGCAGGAAAATCTCTCAGGCTATAAGTACCAGAACTCCAAAGAAGGGTTTCGGATAGGAAGTGGCTAGCACGTATGCTCGTAGTTTGTCTCTTAAAGTGTAATCTAAAATTGTATGTATATTTATGCCCCGAATTGTACGTTAAAAAGCTGTAGTTACAATAAATTATCATCTGCTTTATCCCTTTCCCTCTTATTAATATTTCTATAAGACGGAAAGGGACAAAAGATACGCATCGGCTTAGTAAGTTAGGAATCTTTTATGAATAAGGAGGTTTAGATGTATTTATGTTTATACTAGACTAAATGGGATGCCTAGAGTTCCTCCTATTTGCGGGACCCAAAAAAGATCCTTTTCACAAATCGCCCCATTTGTAACGGTTTGATTAATTTGTTTGCTTAAAAGAAATCTCTTCCAAACTAATTTTGCTTGTCTAGAAGGAGATCAATGTAAAGCCCTTTCAATTAGCACTGAGAAATGTTTTTTTTTCTGAAATATGAGAGGCTTGGAGGGCATTGAACTTTTTTACTTAATCAAGATTACGTCTAAAAGCGTAAGCTTATGCAAATGCTTTAAAATGTCTGGATTTTGTAACTTTAAAAGTCTTAAAATCTATGACATGACATTTTTCATCGAACCTGATGACCTGGTGAAGGTCGCAGGAGTCCGCTGGATGCGGGTGGCGCAGGACCGGTCATTGTGGCAATCTTTGGGGGAGGCCTATGTTCAGCAGTGGACGTCTTTCGGCTGATATGATGATGATGATGATGATGACGCAAATCGAATTAGTCCCGTAAGTTAATGTGGGTACCTCTACTACCTACCAAGCGACGATATATGATATACAGTGTGTTACCATGACCCGGGCTTTCACGAAAATGGGTAGTATGCTCTCAAAACGAGGCGTTTTCAAGTATTAACATTCGACAAATATTTAAGTAACAATTAAGTTTATTTGCTCCGAACGCTCAATGTAACGCGTATACTACTTAGTTGCCTAACGTTGCAAGTGGCTGCGATCTGTCAATGTCAAGTGCAACATCAATTTATTTTGAATTACATTGCTTCTCAATTAACTTTCCTTAGTAAGTTAATCACTTTCAAAATTAGAATTTTGAGTCAAATAAACCGTAAGGTTTGGCTAAAAATCTGCATCGTATTCCTCGGTTTCAATAAAAGCTTGTCATGTTTAGTTTAGTTTAGTTTAGTTTACACACTCATGTTAACACACTGTTTGTGAAATCTACATCGCATTGATTTTAAGCCAAACCGTGAGCATCATGTGAATCAAAACTCAAATTTAAAGTAATTAACTTTCTAAGAAAAGTTAATTGAGAAGCATTGTACTTCAATACGAGTTGTTAATTTGCATTTGACAATGACAGATCGCAGCCACTCGCAACGTTTGACAACTAAGTAGTACCTGCACGCGTTACATTGATCGTTCGGAGGAAATAAACTTAATTCTACAGTCAATTTAAATATTTGTCAAATGTTATTACTTGAAAACGATTACTGGCAATGCGTTTCATTACCTATTTTCGTAAAAGTCCGGGTACACCCTGTATACACATTATCAGCCTCTCTTATTAACTATGTATATGGATGCATAGCGTTTTATTCTTCTATATGTTTTTATTATTTACTTGTTTGTTTTTTATTTCCTAGTTCGGGGCATAAAATATGCTTGATATATTTTTAACATTCTTGGGTAATCTCATGAAGATAAAAGAGTTATAAGTTAATTACTGAACATCCAATTTTCACCGGTTCCACGAAAGCTCTTATTTAAAGCTCTCAGAAAAACCGCCAGCAAGCACTAAGCCACCGGAAGTAGCCGGGAAATGGCGGCGTGTTTCCTGTTAACTCCACTAAAGCTTTCAGCCAGGTATGTGGAAAATATGTCATTTCCGGTTGTTAAGTCTCCTTTATGAGATTAAAAGACGTATGCGAAGTTTCAAACGTGACGTCCGTTTTTGCTCGGTACTACTGAATATTTGCTGGGTCAGCATCTGCAAGGAGCCCACAGAAAAGTGAATTATCGTACCTATGTTTCACTTGTACACTGTAAGGTAAACGATTTGCCCTTTAACCTCATAATAGGTAGTGTAACTCGTGCGAGTTTGCTGGTGGTATAACCTCGTGCAGGGTCCGCCCGGATAGCCCGTTAACCTGCCGCTAAACAGCTGTGTTTACACTGCTGTGTTTCGGTTTGGGGGTATAATAGCCGGTGTAATTACTGGCATAGATAGAGGCAAGCCATCCAAGTCCTCGGGGTAGGCAGCTTATAGACGATTGTTTGGTCACTATGTCCATGGGACTCAGTTCCCGCTTTCCATCAGGTGGGCTGAGAGCTCAGTTGTCTACCTTCCTCACATAAAAAAAAGAGTCTAGGGTAAACCGATCAACTGGCTAAGTCCATACAATTGGACCAAAAGAATATATTACTTGTATATCATTTTATTACGAATAGAATATTCCATTAACATAATATAAAACTAAAAGATGGGATAATAATAAAGTAAACATATGTAACAACCACGCATTGCGAAAATCCTTTTCCGGGACACGGGGCGGCCATATTTTATTTTCCAGACGAAAACCATTAAGCACATCTGAAGGTAGGCGCAACTCCTTCGGACCATAAATAACGGGAACTCGCGTTTAATGGAAATAAAGATACAATTTAGTTTTTCATGGAAGAGTCAGGCAGATGTGGTTTATGGAGGTACTTTGTTTAATGTTGCTTTAATTTTTGTTCATTGTACCTAACTAAATTATGTTGAAAAAATAAATATGAAATGTTCGCTACATGTGCTTACAAAATATAAACGATGGCTGAAAAATAAGAGGATTTCGGGTGCCTGTGAAGTTTTGAAAATCGGTATTAGCCAATTAGTTTTTGGAAGTTTACGATGAGTGGATAAAATGTTGAAAGGCCTGAAATAGTACTAGGTGCATAGCTGCTACTACATTGACGTACTATGGACTAATACTTATGAATCCTGAACTAATAAAAAAAGCCTAATCTATAAGAATAGGCCTGAGAATGCACTTTTTTGCCTCGTTGAAAACGAAAGGTTCAGAATGGCGGAAGCAATGGATAATAATTAGATACAATCTTGTACAAGCCCGTATAGTTTGTAGTTTTATTACATTCCATTTTTGTATAATATGTGAACGCAGCGGACGTGGTAGGCCAGGAGGATATGGGAAAACAATATTGACACGCTGGACCGAAGAGACACAAAGAAGATGAGGTCATAAAGAGAGGCTTTTGCCGAACAGCGGGACACTATGATACATATCACACATAATTCAGATTTCATATAGGTAATTTAATACTAAAAAACACAATACATGTCAAAACACAAATCGTTGCTTATCAATCTTATCATGAACAACGCTGTATTTCAAAATATTTTGCCTGCAATTGGAATTCTAGTGCTTCATTGTTAGAATTCAAATTACAACACAAACAAACAAGATAGTGCCTTGAGATGTAGCATTGTTCACGATAAGCATCGAAATTACACATTTTATACACAGGATATACTAAAAATAATAAATAATGACTTCTCTATCTCAGTGCTACGAGGACACACCCCTTAGCGTTTTCTTTCTCAGTCGTCTATATTTTAGAATAAAGGCGATTATTAAACTCCGGTTGATTTAAATACAACTCAGAATCTATGTAAATATTTCGCAAAATAATATTGGTTCAAGCAAATCCTGGTACACTTCAATTGACGCTTAGTCAGATAAACACAATATAAAGTATTGGTCGTTTAACACTTTCGCTGCCAAGACCACGCCAGGGGAGTTAAGTAATGCCGTATAGGAATTGGTACAGAAAGTGTTAGATAGCTCTTTTCGTTTACAATATCTTTGTACATTTGTACCGCTTGCCAATTAATCCAGGGACCCATAAATTTGTCCCCGGTAAGGTTTCTAAGTAAATCAGTATCGTACCGTATACTCGTATAGGCTCACTAATCAGAGAGAGAAAATCTTAAACTTACCATAGCCCACACTTAGCTATTCAGCAGTAGAGTAGACCTTATTATACCTTTTGTAATAAGGTTCATCGATGTACAGTTAAGAGTATTGCGGTTTTTATGTTTGTTCTTGATCTTTAGTATGCGAAACGACATGTAAGTCAATATTTATTTTTACCCGTATAGTTTCGCCATGTCCGTCTGTCCGTCTGTCCGCACCATAGCTCAGTGGCCGTTAATACTAGAAATCTGCAATTTGGTACAGGTATACAAATATGATTAATTATTCATGCCAACAAAGTGGTACAATAATAAAATATTTTAAAAATTAAAATAAAACCGCCTTCAAAAATTCGCCCGAACTAAAAAGTTAAAAATAATTTTGGTTCCTACTTCTTAGGATTTCCTACCCATACCTTTAAACCTTTTACCCTATTCATTGAAATAAAACATTATGGCTAGGTACCCTACAGATTTCTTAGAAGTCGGTGCCAAGCCGAATACGTTCATAGGTATATATTAGATAGAGCTTTGTAACTTACTGTCACTCCGATTACGCTTTTATCAACAGAATGGTCTGCCTCAGTCATTTTCATGAAAGCATAACCGGAGTGACAGTATATTACAAAGCTCTATCAAATACATATAAGTACTCGCAAAGTGAACATATTTGGCTTGGCACCGACTTCTAAGAAATCTGTAGGGTACCTAGCCATAATGTTTTATTTCAATGAATAGGGTAAAAGGTTTAAAGGTATGGGTAGGAAATCCTAAGAAGTAGGAACCAAAATTATTTTTAACTTTTTAGTTCGGGCGAATTTTTGAAGGCGGTTTTATTTTAATTTTTAAAATATTTTATTTTTTGCTTTTTAGTAGTATAAAATCGTTATTCAGTATGCTCTAAATACTTATAATTAGAATGTACTGCACTGTAGTAGGCCATAAAACCTGAACTGGCGAACTTATATGAATACAAAAACAATTTCAAAGGTAACAGACTTAGCATGCCAATATTATTTAAAGAATCACTAACCGCTAACCGACATGTCATAACTACTAAGCAAACACTTGAATAGATCTCGAAAATGTATGCCATTTGTTATATATACAAAGAATGATCCTCCAACCCCTAATCGTTAAGGAGTTATTCCTTTCCTCATCAGATCACCAACATGAGACTATGACCACCTAAAGGCAAATACTCGTATAGCCTCCAAAATATATGAAATATGTTATATTTAAAGAATTATCCCCCAACTCCTAATCTCCAAGGAGTTGTACCTTACATCATCAGCTCACCAACATGAAAGGATGACCACCTAAAGGCAAATACTCAAATAGCTTCCAAAATACACGAAATATGTTATACTTAAAGAATTATCCCCCAACTCCTAATTGCTAAAGAGTTGTACCTTCCATCATCAGATCACCAACTTAAGATGTTCATGACTAGATGCAAATACTTGATTAGTCTTCGAAAATAAATGAAAAATGTCATGTGTGCCTACAATATTTGAAGAGTTCCCTCGATTTCTCCAGGATCCCATCATCAGATCTGGATTCGGTGACAATGGGACCAACTAGAAGGTATACCCTTTCAAACAAAAAAAGAATATTTGAAATCGGTCCACGCGTCTTCGAGTAATCGGGGAACATACATAAAAAAAAAAAAAAGATTTCGACGAATTGTTAACCTCCTCCTTTTTGAAGTCGGTTAAAAAATAGAAAAGGTATTTTTTTTTCCCCGAAGTGGGGATGATTTTTTTATTTGGTGTAATCTTATAGTGTGGGGTATCATTGAATAAATATTATCTCTTATCTTATCTTAAAAAGAATAAGGGTTTTAAAAGAAAGTTTTTTTCTAAAGTCAATATGCCATTGATCCGTAGGTGCAAAAAATATGAAAAAAATCATGAATTCTATAAAATACTTATACAGGGTGTTCGTTTCGATTTGCTATAAATTAGACAGGTTACTTGGGCCATTAATAGAAGTTGTCTGGTATATCGGCTTTTGGAAAATTCGATAAAAAATATTTTTTTATGTTTTCATACATAATAAATGAAATGGTAAGTGTGAGAGAACCTTAAGAATAAAATAAAAGTTAATCTCAGGCGACTGACGGCACATGTCAAAATAAGTAACATTGGAATGTAATAAAGGTTGCAATACACATGTTCAGTGATTAAACTTATTTTTTTAATAACTCAATAACGGTAAGAGTTAAAACACTAGTTTCTTAGAGAAATTAATTATATTTGACCTAAATAAGCTTCCCTTAAAGTTATAGCATATTAAGAAAAACACGCTGTAGAATTCTATAAAATAAAATTATTTTGAACATAATCGGCCCAGCCGTTTTTGAATAACTACGGAACCCTACACTGAGCATGGCCCGACATGCTCTTGGCCGGTTTTTTATTTTTATTGACTTGCATGACGTTGATAGGATATTTCATAAAGCCAAATTGTAATCGAGCGGAACTGCTACTAAGCATACGAAAGATTAAGACACAGAGGCTTATTTTTCGTGACTTGGTCTAATACGCCCATACCATCGCACAATAGGTAAATGGTTTTCAAAGATTTGTGGCTCCACACAATAAACTATACACACCATATCTAAAAACTCAGAGCTAACAGCCCGCGGACTCTCCATTTCCTCACTTCCTGTTGCGAAGTGGCATTCGCTGTTCTGACCTCCTCGGCCATCCATCTTGTACGGTGTATCATGTTATATTCCCAACATGTTATTTTAAAGGTTTAGTAAACCTTTGGAGTAAATTACGGAATAGTTGGTTTCTACCCTTGTTTATAAATTATTGTTTCAATAATTGTTTGCAAATATGAGATTGCAACGTCTATGGAGGTACCACGAAGGTGGCATATTTTACACGTAATCTAAATTTTAAAATGTGTAACTTGTCGGTCAAAAGCATTTCACTCTTCAATTGTAGTATTTTGAGAAATTGGTAGCATGGTGATGGCAGTAAGTAATTGGAAATACATTTTTCACTACTTTAACTCTTCCCATGGGTGTTAGAGTCGACTCAGGGATTGAAGTGTCACTAGATACATATTTTTTGAAGATCGATAATGGGCAGCTGCATCATCTTATTGCACGCACTAACTGCGACCGCCAGCCCGCTTACCTAGCGTTGAAATTATGGACATTACCTCCATATAAGACGCAGCATGCCCGTTACTGTCTTATATGGACGCATTAGGAGGTAATGTCCATAATTTCAACGCTGGGTAAGCGGGCTGGCGGTCGCAGTAGTGCGTGCCATAAGATGATGCAGCTGCCCATTATCGATTAGTATTGGGCATAGGCCTCTCCTGAAATTATCGTATGTGTGTGACGTGACTTTAAAAACAGGAGTGCAAGGGTAGCAATGTACCGAGGAGAAGTTTCATAAATTGCGAAACTTCTATACCTATAGATAGTGTTCTTGGCAATTTAAATTTTACAAGCTATCTAATCATGTCAAAACCGTTGCATGTACATGCCTTTTAAGATACTTTTTTGCTTTGTTTACTCAATTGCGAAATACAACATTCTTCATACCACTTTTTTATCAGTTGTCGTGGAAACATTCTCAATGAGAACTTACTCGTAAATTTTCATAAAGATTCTTGGTTTTCAAGTATATTCCCGTAATTATGAGAACGTTCTGTAACTTGTACATTGCTACTTAAGGGTCGACAACTCTTATGTCACGACTTTCTCTACGCAAACTGCTAAATCATGCTATCACTTATTTCCACTAAAAAGGTTTAAAAACTTTACCTGCTATTTTATATGTCTGTGAATTTAACCTGACGCTTTGCACCTTCTTCGTCTGTTATTATTTGCATTCTAGTTATCTTACACAGCCTATTTTCATTCTAATCTCTTGTCACTTACTTCCACTATAAGGCATATAAACTTATACATATAGTGTATATTATATAGTTAAATACTTTTTGTCGTCTCCGAATTCAACCTTACCCGTTAAGCCTTCTCTGTCTGTTATTTAACTGCTTTATAGTCGTCTTACAAACCCTATTTTCATTCTAATCCCGCGTTGACCCAGTACACGTCAGTGCATCCTGAGCACTGGTTAATCCGTGCTGCTATCATCGACTGCATACTGCGTGAAACAACTTGGCTTTATGCCAGCTCTATTATCTTGCTATAGTTTTCGGTGGCCTCTAGTGTACAAGCAGGAGTATTCCAATCGCACTAGGGTGTTAATTGTAGAAACAAATCTTCTTTAATGCACACTCCTCTGCTGAAGAGCAGAGAAGTGTTTGTCCCCTGCATTTTTACTTCCAAACCACTCTTTCCTTTTTTAGTTTTCCAACGATGTATGTAAGAATGTTTTTTTGTGTAATTTAATTTAGGTGACTAACGACCTCATGGACCGCTCAGTAGTAAGCCGTACTTAAGTAAGGTTACTACGGATCCTACGTAGGTTTGTGCTGCAACATTGATTTGGAAATTCATAGGTTATGTCTCTGTAATTCCAAAGAAGGCATCATTAGGATGAAAAAGATAGACGGTTGCTCTGCCCCAAGGCACTTGCTGCACAGCTACCAGCTATCACCGCCGGGCGAGTATCGCCGATTCGCCATGTCTCTTTTTTTGCACGGAAGTGCGTATCTTTTGTTCGTGTTTATAGCCGATAATTCATC